>CAJNOL010000420.1:0-14179 GCA_905250125.1 Rotaria sordida
AGCTCTTGATTCATCCATTGTTGAGCTTGATCAAGTTCAAGCTTTTGATGTTTGAGCTTGATCGAATTCGAGTATGTATATTCGAGTTCGAACTCAACCGAGCTTCGAGCCCGATATATTCGAGCTCAGACAGTTTGGATTTGGTGCATGTCTAATCTTAAATCATTTTTATTATCTTTAAAAAAGAATCTTTTTAACCATTGTAAAATGTTTCAATACTTGTTCAAATAATTATTCAATTTTTTTTAAAATTATTCATCTTTTTAACTTTAAGGAAATTGATGATAGATAAATATATTCTTCATAATATTTGTCGATGCAATGAAATTTTAGGACCGCACAAGCAACGATGATTTATTCTATGACGAAAGTTCGACTGATCAAATCTCACATAAATCTATATCTCAATTGGCGACTATACTAAAATTCGTTCAATCTCGGATTGAACCGATCATTTTAGAGCGAATTTTACATTTGCCCACATCAATCGATCTATGAATAGGAGCGTTTATGAATGAGAATCTATTGAATATTACAACTCATGTATTAATCAATGAAATTTGTTATTTGAGATAAATTATTTGAATTGGTTTGACTTTATTTTTATTGTTATTTTAAAATTGTTTTGTAGGTAAATGTACAAAATATGGTTGTTCATGAAAACAGCATCACCGTATAACATATGAATATGGAAGTAATATTCGCTGTCTTAACAATGTATGCTCATCAAGTGATATCGATAAAGGAATTAGTGATTTAGAAGATGAAAAAACCAAAATAAAAGATATTTATATAAAAAACTTTCCAAAGTTTTTCATGCAAATGCAATTATTCCAATAAATGACGATATGTTAAAATATATTAGAGTTTTTATAAAAGAAGAACAAATGAAAAAAGAAATTTTGATAGTGAAAATAATGATATTATTCAAAACCTTGAACAAATGATAAAGGATTTTATGAAAGAAATAAATTTATTTAAACAAACAGTAAAAAATGAAAAAGATGCACTCAAACCTAAAATTATATTTCCTTTAGTTGGAAGTGTTTACCGATTACCTATTAATGGAAAAAAAATTCGTGAACAAGTCAATGCTTTAAAAATAAGTCAAACTGATATTTCATTAGAACGAGAAGTTTTTGATGAACTATCAGCTAAAGCTAATTCATCAACAATAATGCATCAATTCAAATCTATTAATTCCAACAAATAAATTTGTTTTTACGATAAAACTTAATATGATAAGAAACACTCGAAATGATTTATCTATTCAAGACGTACACCTATTTAATAATATATTGTTTTAAATGTTTTTTCTGTCGATGATTATTAACAAAAAAAACGTCGGAGTTTGTCACCAATCTCAAATAAATAAATTGTTTATGTTGTTTTCAATATTACATTGTCCCGCATCATGTAATACCTAGGATTTGAAGTTGTTCTCAAATTTTCATGTGCTTAATGGCTACACACCAGTTACAATGCTTTCTGTATATAATTTCGTTACTAATAAAGACCATCAATCGTAGAATGTTCCAATAAAACTCATCCAGTCTATTTTATAAATTTAGTTCGGTGCGATTCGAATTGCTCTTTAATTTTTTTTTATGCTGAATATTTTCCATTGTTGCTTTATAATGATTTCTGAAGAGAAAAGTCTTTCGTCAAAGGATGTGAACGTGAGGCATGGTGGGGAGTATATGCGGGTGTAGGGTGTGGATGTCGGTGCCGGTGTGAATGTGAGTGTGGGTGAATAGTTTCTCTTTAGCCACACTCGCACTCCAACAACATCCCACCCGCACCCACATCCTCTTTTGAACAGGACAAGTCTTGAAAACATGTCTCATCCTGTATTTCAGAATGAACAATTCAGGCAATACAAAATTGATAACACACAGTCATCATATGCTTCAACAGCCCAATTCACATACTTCCTTCCTAATGAAAGGCAGACAATGAAGCAACAAACAAGGGTATAAAAAAGACAATCATTATCAAACCAAAAACGATTGAAATTACGTCACCTAAATAGCTTGGAAATGCCCATATAACGGAAGTAACGGAGATCTTATCATACTAACATATACTCGATAATCCGTTCTACAGATGGATACAATAATTAGGGATGCACTGGTTCCAGTTTTGATCGCTTCCAAATAACCCAAAATCGGTCGACACCATGCATAGAGAAATCGGAAAATCCAGGTCGATGATTCCTGAAGCAGCATTCCATGAATTTCCGGCGAGAATTCGCAGGAAAGACACCATTTCCCGCCAAAATCTGTCTGAAAATGCCAGCAAATCGACGCAGAAACCGGTGATCATATACGACTGCCGATTTTACCAAGTTCTAGGCAGTTCTGGGGGACCTAGATAAACTCAGTCACCAGATTTCTGCTTCCAAGTTCCTAGCATTTCCGGTGTTCTCCTGCACGAACTGGCCCGTACTTCTCGACCTGGGCAATGAAAAATCTAATGATGATCGGTCCTGACTGATTCCGATCTCAGTTCCAGTCGGTTCCGGTTTCGATTCCGCTCAGTTCCAATCGGTTTCGGTTTCGGTTCCGATCGGTTCCACCGATTCCAATTTTAGAACCGAAACTGGCGCATCCCTAGACAGAATCATTTTGATTAGAATTATTCTAATACACTATTGATTTCACTATAAAAGAAAAGATTTCTATGATACAAATCTATTAAAACTCTTTCAACTTCGCGATCATTACAATCCGCCAATACGTAGGAGAATGGTCTCAATCAAAATGCTCACTAATATTCTCATCAATGAAGTAGCTCATCAGTTACAAAATCATTATAGAGTTCATATCAGCATACAACTGTCACGATGGATAATGCTAAACTTTAACTTTTATCTTTCTACTAAACACTTCCATTCCTACTTCTACAAATACTTAATTTCAACACTCTACATAAATTATAAATTAATTAAAGACCCACAATACTTTCAATACCCTCAGAGAGACCGCAACGTTCCGTACTCCAACATGAAACATATTTAAACGTGAATATAAAATCAAAAAATCATTATGATATGTCTACAACCATGCAACACAAAAGAACTTTTCCTTTTTTTTCTTAAAATTCTCCAGTCTTGATCACTTTTACTTCAATTAAAGTTCATATACGATAAAGTTTCAGCTAAACTACCGTCCTTAGAAAACAAATTTGTACTCATAGAAACTGAATCCACATACCAGACAACTGCTGTTTCCAAATAAAATTTTACTCCTATCCTACCTTGAATCCGCTTAGCATTCAGCATATCACCTCATTGATGAACTCTCATTGCCAAAATATAATTCATTTATCATCATCTTAACACCATATACTATTTCGAGCTTCCTATTCTTTTCTCCTCACAACATATAGGGATAATCACATCAACAATCTGGCTACTTTACGTGTCAACAAAATCGCCTACCAATCCCACAAATACCCCAAAATGGGCACACAACACAGTCACACAAATCCACGACGGATACTTTCACAAAACACTGAAGTGAAACTCCCACATAAAAAAGAAACTGCATTACCGGCTCCACACATGCGCCCCGAACACTCCTCATCATACGCATATTCTTCAATGTTACAGTACTTCCCGCTTCCCCGCATATTCACTCAACACTATCAGTACAAAAATATTTGAACCACATCAATAACCCCAAAATTCTAAAACATTTCATCTTTTCTTTCCAAATAAATATCTTTCAATCCTGAATCACCGTTCGATCATATTAGAACTCAACTTACAAGCAGCAAGATTAGCAGCAAGAGCAGCAGCAAAATCAGCAAGATTATTAGCAGCAAGAGCAAGAGCATATGCATCTGGTGTTTGATTAGTGGTTTGTTGATTTAGTAGATCATGCTTGTGTTCGCCTAAAAGAAGATTAGAAAGACAATTAGTTTTGGATGTCTTCGATAGGGTTTGTTTGTGGTTTTTATGTCGGGTGGGATTGGGACATGTGTTGTTTTTAGATCATTTGTGGTGTAAGTTGGGAAAGAGAATTGATTAGGTAGGGGATTATGGTATAGATGGGGCAGTGGAAATGTAAGTTTCGATGATTGCTGGTGATTTAAATATAGTGATATTTTTTGGTTCATGGTGAGGTTAAAATTTCTAGTGGTTTTCTGGTTGGTCGCATGGTTTTAGTAGATGTGGAAAAGTTGCGAAAGAATGAAAGTCTTACATGAAGGGTTGAGAGATCGAATATTGTTTTATATTAGAATAGAAGTAGGAGGCTGAACTGAATTTTTAGTGGTTTGGATGGGGAATAATATTAGTTTTCCTCGAATGTGAGAATATGAGGATTGATGGATTTAGTCTATAAATTTGTTTTATGTATAGAGATGTCGTCTTAATTTTGAGGAAATGTTGGTTGAGTATATGGGTTGTTGAAATCGTATTTCGAATTGTTTGCTTTAGTGGAAAATATTGTATAATAGGCACGTTCTGCTGCGTTACAAATAAGAGTACGATTTGTTTAGGAATGTATTGAGGATTAAATGTAGTAGTATGTTCTGAAAAATGAATCTTGTTTGAGAATCTTGGGTCATTTTGGTCAAAGGGAGTGTATGCTTTGTGTGAATGATAGGATAAAGGAGGGTAATATTTCAGGATTGTGGAGGGAAAATAGGTTTGCGGTGTGTGTAAAATCGACGAATTTTATTAAAGTTTTTATCAGTATATGTTATTAAACGATATTGAATAGTAGTTGGATTGATATTGAAAGGAATGAACATGTTTTTGTATCTTAGAGATCATAATAAACAATTATAAATCGTTTCTTGTTTTTATGTTTTACGATATGCTTTCTCTCTCTCTATTATGATTTATATGGGATATTTTTCAAAAGGTTAGATTACTTCCGTTTTGCTGATGTTTATGCTGAATCATTGCTTTTCTTTCATAGTATGATCCTCATAGTTGACATAATTTTTGAATTAACGATAGCAATTGACAATTGTGACTGGTATTTTATCTAAGGATAATATTCCAAGTACACGTTTAAAATTAAGATCAGCCTCGAAATGTCTATTAATATTTATAGAAATCAGTATATTCCTCTGTAGCTTTTGTATATAATGGCATGAGGAATAGGTTTTTTTTTGTTTGGTTGGAATTTAGTATTTTTGTTAGATTATATATATTCACTTTTCTTGTTCTAGTAGAGTTCGTAAAATCTAAACACATTCGAACAAATGTTTTTAGACGTTGATGATGTGCATACCATATGATCTCGACTCGGAGTAAATGATTAATTCTTTCGACTTTGCCTACTGCATATAATATTTATAGTTCGTGGCATATTGAATAATATTAATTTATCACCGATCTTGTTGTGTAGAAGAAAAGAACAAAGACTCTTTAGATATAGGAGATTCTACACTTCAATGAATGATCAATAGTAAATTTTTAATGGTTTTATATTATATACAAGGGTTTATTTCTTATTTTCAACAGTAAGAGATTCATTTATTTCGGCGCGATAAATCTCTACTAATGTTCGTTTCAGAGATAAATGGTCGTGTGTATTTTTTGAATAATTTTTCATAGGAATGAGACAGAGATTTGCGGTTTTCACCATTAGAAAGAGGAGATAAAGACGCATCAAATCATATATAGAAAGATCTTTCTAACAACTTTCCTAAAGGTTTTACATAAAACTTCAAGAAAAACAGCATGCCTCTCATCGTCATGATATTAATTTATTAATTTTCAGGAGTGCGCTAGAACCGCCAAACAAAGCGCTAAAAACAATATCAAGATTCTATTCCTAACGGCTACCAGTAAGATATCCAAACCATGGAAGACATAATTTCCCATCTCGGTTTTTCAACAACATAATCGAAAACTGGAAGTTTTTGTAGTATTTTGATAGAAAAATCTCTTTTTTAATGTACCAGAAAAAAGCAATTCTTTGAAAATGTTGGACTAGAACCTTTAGAAAAGTAGCTAGGAAAATCTTTCTATATATGGTGCGATGCGTCTTCATCTTCTCTTTCCAACGGTGAAAACCACAGGTATCTATCTCGTTCTTATGAAAAGTTATTCGAAAAGTGCCCACGGCCACTTATCTCTGAAATAGACTTTAGTAGATCAATATGTACCAATATATTGATCGATGCTTTTTGTTTTCAAATAAATATCAAAGAACATTAAGTTTCTCGCAATTGTTGAATGTTTTAAAGAAAAGATATGAAAGTAAGTAACTTGCTCGTTTTCTATGAAAAATTTTCGATTGTTGACAATAAAGCAATTTATCAATTTGACAGAAGGAGATAATTCTTAAGATTTTTCAAGACTCTAAACGACTAAGAAAAATGGATTTAATACGTCTAAACTCTAAAGCATAATACTAAAAATTCATGATTGAATAAAAAGAAAATTCTATATTATTAATATAGGATTAAAAAATGACATATTATAATATTCAAATATGGATTTTTGTTTATTTCAATTGATAAAATTAGTTTCTTGTTTTTAATTTTTAACTTACAGCTGTTGTTTAAAGATGGAGGTGAAATAATGAAACATTTGTTTCCGGTGATTTAAAATATTTTATAAGAATATTTAATATTTTAATTATGTTCTCAAAAACATTCATTTATTATAAAAAATTGAAAACATGACAGAATAAATAATATTTTCAAAGAATAAAATTTTTCTAATTGAAAATGAAACATTTTCATTTTGTTAGGTTATTTGAAATGACGTTAAAATGTTATAATGGTTTTCAAGTTTTCAGTGTAAAATAAGAGATAATTAGTTTTTGAATTATTGCTTAAACTCTTCGAGAAAAATTTAAGGCATTGCCACATTTTCTTATGACGTAATATAAAAATAATTTATCAGTGCAACCTGCTCTATGAATGGCAAACGTTTGCAAATCATAAGCATGGATTATCATAAACTTTGTCATAATAGTGAAAATAATTCACTTTAACGCTGAAATGCTCATCTAGCATTCGAACAGATCTAAACTACTTTTATTTTAATGTTATATGCATATATCACCGTATTAAATCAAGGTCTTTCTAGACATACTCTAGTGAAGATTAGTAAGATATGCTGCTGATGGCAGCCGTTATTAGCTTTGATGGATGACGCAAAAACTATGTCGAAACGCAAACGAACGGTTGTTGGACACATGGGGATTCATGTGGACGGCAGAAAAATTCTTTCTAATACTTTTGCTATTTTAATTTTAGGCAAGATCTTGTTCTTCCAACTATAGTTTAAGGTCATCCAGTAGAATGCGCCGATAACAGCAATCAACCTCACTGATGTTATAAACAAGAACAGCAATAGTTTAAAAATGAAAAGTTTTCAAACTATGTTGTATTTTATCACAAATTTCAGTTCTAATAAAGAAAGAAATCATGCTTAAATGAAAGATGAATTGGAGTTAAATTTTCACCTTGTTAACATGGAATTTTTAGTGGAGTGCCATGTGCGTAGAAAAGTTTCGTTTCTAAGAGATTACCTTTTTACAAAGCAATCGTCCAGTGGCGTTGTCAGAAAAAAGTCGTACTCAGGGTGAAGGAGGTCTCAGTCCTCTGACTAAGTCACTACAAACTGATGGAAATCGGTGGAGATCCAATCCTTGAAACTTTGCCGAGAATGGTCATAAGAAATTTTTGTCTGAGATATTGTGTGTTGAAATTAGCAATATATACTATTAAGTGTTTCCTGTACGCATTTTTCTATACATAGAATATAATTCAAATTATATTATCATATTGTAGAAAACATTAAAAAAGTTAAGAGATTCACATTAAAATGAACAATGGAAGAATTGAATGAGGAGAACGGGAATGCACAGAAAACTTCTGATTTGATTAAGATTAAAAAGTGTTTTCATTTTTTCGACTAGATTACTGTTATTTCTTTGCTATTAATAATGCAAGAAAGATTTTTCATTCAGAAGCTTTTTACACGTTTAAAGAAACTTCATTTTATCTTCTTTTTGTTGAAGAAGAAAAATATTTTCATATGAATTGAAAAATCCTTTCTCAGCACTTTAGGCTCCGAAAGCATTCATACTGGTGACGATTGTGATGTAAATCATGTTTCTCATTCAACTCCAATAAATTGAAATTTACTTAAAGTAAACAAAGCGTTAAATGTCGCTTATGCCCATACAAATGGAATATTTTTCAACGCGCCAATTTATATGGCTTGATGATAAATTTCATTAATCTCTTATCATCTCAATGAGAAAAACGAAACTGTCATTAGATGCCAACTATGAAACTTTTTAAAAACATTTGTCGGCGAAGCCGATCATGTTCACAACGATTAGCAAATAAACGAAGCTCTTCATAGCCTGTCTTTCAAAGTAAACATCAGAGAATTTTTTAACCAACTATGATTTTTTTTCTTGACACGATATTAAAAGAAAATATAATTTACTTCGGTATTTTTATTAAAAAAATTTGCAAATTTCCAGGATTTATTTGCTTGCTTTTCTGCTTTTCGACTAATAGCAATAAAAGCTTCCCATTCTTAAGGTTATCATACTTCAGACATCCTTCAATTGACTCACTATTGATGAACATTCTGCTAACACTTCTAGAACAGACTTAAGTACCATTTAAATCAGAATTTGACCTTTTGTAGAACGTAGAGAAGGTCGGAGCGAAACATTCTATGTAGACTAAATTGCTCTCGTCTGTCATTGGTTATGCCACTAGTAATTAAACTGAGAATCCTTTTGTCTATGTATTTTTAAAGATATAAGGTCGTCTCTTATTCTACACTAATCATTGCGTTCTGCTTGTTTTTAGTAATTAGTGCAAAAAAATAAAAAACATCGCCATGCACTATCTTTCTTATATTCGATCAGAAGAGTAATAAATACACAACACTTCATTCTTCAAATGATTAGTATTCTGATTAATGAAAATCAAAAATAAGTATCTTCGTAGATGAGAAATTTGGCAAATAATGCCTCATCTAGCTTCCATGTCGATACATCACTACAACCGTCATTAAACTAAAAAAAAGTTCATTAGAATACCTGCGAATATCTCGCATGTAAGACATACTCTCACATATCTATTTATTCTTTTTTCGGCTGATGGTCTCTTTCAGAACTATTATAGTTTCATTATATAAAATAGTAATAATATAGTACATATTTTTTTCTCATTAGACTAAACTTCGTGTGTAGTCCAAGTGATCAACGGGTGCTAGTCTGCAAGATGGATGCGTCACACTTAACAGCATTCGCATCTGAAAAAAATTGTTTGGATTGTCATACTAGTACTAATACGTCTACGATACATAGGATAGAAACAGGCAAAATATAATATTACTCTTGTTTTATTCATCGAACGAGCAATCATTCATATTAGTCTTCTGTACATATTCATTCCATCGTTCATTAACTTAACGCATACGCACTTCATCCTTTCTCTTGAGGAGTATTGACAAATACTGCTACGTTTTGTCTAAACTAGCAATTCATTTAGTTCATTCTTTTCTAATGTCGATCCATTTCTCGCTCCTCCTCTGCTAGATTTAAAACCAAACAACGATCGTCCTGTAGCTTAACATTCTCAATAAGATTCTTTCACTACATTAAAAAAAGCACAAACTTATAACATTTATACTAATTAGCATTTATCGAGTTCCAAAGTGACCAAGAAACTTATATTAATTAGACACCTTTTCTCGTTTGTAGAGAGTATACCCGATCATTTCCAATCTCAGTCAGCCATTCACTGCTTCCACGTACCCGTTTACTAGAACTTATGAAGGATGGAGATGAAAGTCGCAAAAATCTCGATTTAATGCATATAGGAGACCAGTAGGAAATCAATCATCTGATTGCGACACTTACTTATGGGAAAAAATACCGATGATAACCAAAGCATTTGAGCGTATATTTTATCCAACTTCTATCATGATCGGAATCATGAATTTATCGTTGTTCGCTTTAACGAAAGATGAATCACTTGTCAGGATTACGAGGATGCTTGTTTATAACTACTTCTTCAAAAATAAAGTAGCCAATGGGTTCAATCAATTCCAACAAATTTTACGGCTCCTTTACTTATTTCACTTGAACGTGTTTTGTAAAATGTTACAAATATGAAATTTCATTTAGTGTCTTCAGTTATCAGAATTCCTTAAATGTCTGAATTTCCTGGAATTCCCAGAATTTTCGGAATTTCATTAGTTTCTATAGTTCCAAAATTTCTAAGAGTTCATTGTAATACATTCATCAATGTTTATAATTTCTTATTTATTTCAGAATTTAAATTTTCTGAAGAGTTCAAAATTAACGGAATTCCGGGACACGTCTCATGTAAAACAAAAAAAATGTGTTCATAGTATTTACCTTGGTAACAAATTATTTTTAAGGTTTTGAAAATCATTAAAACTAAGTCCTAGATTTTATTCTAGATATACATTTCACAGGACATGCTTCACTCTATCTATAAGTAAAGAACTTAGATTTTTAACATTTTCTATTCGAACATAACAGACTTTAACATATGTCCAGATACTTTAAGTCATAGTTTATATTCTTACAGAGAAATATTCAATTAATCTATTATTTTTTAATTACGATATTATATTGAACTTCAGCATATTTCTATGAAGAAATGGTAATGTTGTCCGTTACTATAATCTTAATAGGCCTTATAAAATGGGAATAGAAATGTATAGAAAAATATTTTCGTATTTTAAAAGCTATCATAAAAGACTTTTTCACTTACGCGAAAATCGTTGTCTTAATTGCAAATGGATCAAATGTTTATTCTTCGTACAATCAAATTTAACACTTTTAACACGGAAGCAAACACCTGGTGTAACAAGTTCTTCTTCTTCATCAGAATATGAAGACAATGGACTCAAATCGGCAATAAACGCCATTACTACTTCCATGATGAATAAGACGTTTCCACTAAAAAACTCAGCTACTACAGGATTTCGACTACATGATGTATACGCTTGAAATGATCCAAAAGCCTTGTCATCTTCGGCCATTTTTGTATAAGCATCGATCTGTTCTTTAGCTAGGGTGGCTCCTCGATAAAGTGTCTTTTTGGTTGTCAATTTTGTATTAAATGGATCATCCCATAGTAATAAACAGAAAGGACCTAATGTACGAACTTTACTTCGCCATACTTTTTCCTGTTCTTTGTCTCCTACCAATCTCATCGCTGCATTTAATGTTTTGTACAAGAAACTTTCCAATGTGTAAAGATAAGCACAACATCTCCATACTTCTTCCATTCCAGAATTCTTTTTTTCTCTAAGCATTTTAGCCATTTTTTCGGCTTCTCGCTCTTTTCCAATATGTTTTCCTTCTTCAATAATACCACGTGCAGCCTTTTCAACAAGCACTGGAATCATGCTTGGTTTTTTCGAAGGTAAATCGCCTAGCTCGAGTTTCAAGTCTCGTCTGACTTCTATTACAAATGGAGATATCCAGCCATATTCACCACCAAATGAACGTCCGGAACTAACAGGAAGATCCATAAAACGTGCTTCTCGTAGGTGTTTATCTTCTCTTTTACGTACCACTCGTTTTATCGGTCTTTGCTTGTGATCATCAGTGTTCGATATTTGAAGATTACTTTTGAAATCAATAAAATAATCATCCAGTTGAGCTTGTGGTTGTTTATCTTGAAATGCTTCTTCGATAATTAAATTTTCTAAACCTGAATAATGACTCCATGTAGCCGGTTCAGACTTTGAAAATGGATTTGGATTTGATTGCCACATCCATTCAACAGTTTTTAAAGAATTATTCAATGTTGGAGGTACATACGAAGCCATAATAGTTATTTACTTGTATGCTGTTTTTAGATGGTACAAATAGGATAATAAAAAACTTTTTATGTTATCTGAAAGTCGAATAACAAATAATAATAGTAAAATTATAAATGAGTTCAATTCTGAAGTCTCATTGAATCTTGAAGTTTGATAAAATTCATTCAAGTCAAATAAACATGAATTATTCTGAAATTTTTTGTAAAACTGTTGATAATTTCAAACAATTTTAAACGTGTTGAAGCTTTAATATTTGCTATTTCTAATTCGTATAAAAAAATATTTAACTTCGTCTCTGTTTCTTAGTCATTTTTTTCATTTGATATTGATATATACAAATAGCATTATAATTGCTTGCAAAAGTTTTGAAAATTATAAAACTTCAGCAACACTTAGCGAAATTAGCATTATTTTAATGTTCTTTTTCAACTTAGAAGTTCTCTCAAAATAAAGTGACTAATATTTTTCGACAGAATAACACAAAATTTAGCAATAAAAATTAATTGGAATACACAAACTAATATTTAGAGAAATTTTTAATCAATCATCGATGAAAAATTTCTATAAAAATTTCTCTTTTGTTTAAATGAAAATTTGTTTGTTTTTATTCTGTTTTATTCTAAACGGAAAATCAAATGTTTACGGACGAGATATTTGTTTACTTTTACTTGACATGAAAATATTGGCGAAGAGTGAAAAACTTTGATTTAGAATCAAAATTTTACGTTCTTTCTTTTTTGAAAGGCTCGAAAAAAAACTCTTGTGTCTAAATTGATAACTTCGGACTTCAGTTTCTCCTGAAATCAGAGTTTTATGATTTATTTTGGATTTTTTTTCCTGTAAGATCTGCTGCATTGGCTACAAGAATTCTCTAGAAAAACAACACGAGCAGAGAAGCAGCATTTAAGTTCGGTAAATCATTGTACATGAAATAACAGTGTCTCTTCTATGACATGTCGAACACGAAAATTAATAGAAATGTCAATGAATTCAACCGGGAAACTTATAGCAAACACACGTACAGCTAAGAAAATGATCAAAAATCCCATTCAATTCATATATAAGAGTCCTTGTGGGCGATTTTCGTTAGTGTCAAAAAGCAACGAATGACTTTTGTCTAATTAATACAAGGATTTAGAAATAGATAGAAACTTCATTAAATCAACCTAGGTGGATGAATCCAATGCTGGAACCTATCGGATCTGATCGGATTCATTCATCCGATAGAATTCGCTGGGATTCCAAGAAACGAATCTACTAATGGATCCGACGGATGAAACCTATTTAATTAATTAAGTACTAATTACTAATTGGTGACAATAGTAGAGATCAGTCAGAGCGAAGTGTTGGGCTCCATCGAATTCCGATAGTAGGATCCCATCGGATTCTAACACTAGGAATCCGGATGTCGTTTAGTTCCCCGAATTCCGATAGGATTTCGTCGGTTTCACAGAAATCCATATAAATTTTATCGAATTCCTGCTGGATCCGAGTCGGTCCTATTGTCAGATTGAATCTTCTGTGTCATTGAGAAAACTTTTGAAAACACGAAAAAAAAATGACCTTAAGCAGGAAGCGATCGACTAGCAATACAAGGTAACTCGTCTTTAAAAGCAATCGATTGAAATAATTTTTCCACTAAAGCAATCATTCTTCCTTCGATGAATATGAATTAAATTTTTTTCACTTCATCTAGTAATTTAAACGAATAGATTCAAATATCACGACGATGACAACTCCATTCACCATCGAATTTTCGAAATTAAACCATTATGAACATGAAAGACATTGTTTTTAGTTCACTTTCTTAGTAGGAATTGTAAAGAAATCCTCGGCTAATTTTGTTCCGGTTAAGAGATACACAATCAAAAATGAGCATAAATTTGAAAGATAAGTTCAAGACTAGGAAGTAGAACTTCTAATGTTGTCAGAAAATGAACATTTAAATATTGAAATTCGTATTATATATTAACGCATATTCTTGAATGGAATTCACAAAATCTAAAAGGAAATATTAATCTCAATCAGACTTTTAATATGTTATTCAGCAATTTTTGAAAAAAATATAATTATTCCAGAGTAGGGGTGGACCATTAACATTAATCTTAAATTAATGTTAATATTTTTCATTAACATTAATATTAATGTTAATGTTTTCATTAATATTAATGACTTAATATTAATGAATTAATATTCTCATTAAACATTAATCGCCAATATTAATGATTTAATGTTCCCATTAAACATGAATCGCCAATATTAATGACTTAATATTAATGAATTAATGTTCTCATTAAACATTAATTTATTAATATTAAGTCAATAATATTAATGAAAACATTAACATTAATATTAATGAAAACATTAACA
>CAJNOL010000420.1:14279-67896 GCA_905250125.1 Rotaria sordida
GTTTTGAAGAAAAAAAATTCGGAATGTGAAACTATCAAAGAAGTATATCAAATGAAAGTTTGTTTAGTGTTGTCTACAGATATATTTTAAAATAGTGCTTTTCCATAATATTTTACGGAATTCAGTGAGTTTTCTAATTAGTGCCATGTTGCAATGTATTCGATTCTCTGTAGTACAAAGTTAATAAATTCAGTATTCGCTGGAAACTGAAGATTGGCATTAGTGTTGATGATGCCTTCTCAAGTAGTTAAGGTTTACAATGATAGTCATATTGAGCAAATAGAAATCTTACTGACGTATTCTGTTTGATTTCTAAGTTATTCTGTAAGACAGTTTAATATACCTATGGAATTTTTATATTAACTATGAGCTATGGCATTCGACAGTGTTCCAAATTCCTTTGTGCCTGACGACTTTCACAAAATATTGAACACTTACCGACAAACTAGAATATATTGTATAACTTTAAAAAGCTAGTCACAATTGATGTTTATCATCTGCCAAGATGTTATTACCAACAACATGAAAGAGTAAAAAAAAATGATTGGCTGCATTAGGTTGAAGCATGAAAAGATTCATTCGCTGTTTTTTTCTGTTTTTTTTTGGCTCGCAAAACAATTGCACCATACTTGAAAATTTTGTTTATTTTTATATAAACAAACGGTTGGAAGTAGGAGCAAACAGATATGGCTGAAGACGAAGCCAGTTGCTTGGTATTTTTAATGGACGAGAATAGATGAAAGACAAACATTTGATTTGAGTCGATATTTTTCACTGTCTTATTCACTGCAATACCGTATGATTTTTAAATTTGCTTTCGAATAAAAACACAATTATTTTATGCAACTGAACGGGAAAGGATCTGCAATATACGTCGAACATCGCTTTTAGAAATATTAGACAATCCTTGATATTATTACCATGCAATTTTTACATGTTTCTCAAAGGTTATATCTGAAAAAACCTAAATCACTATAACAAAGGGATTCAGTTTTTCTGAATCCTGAAATTATGAAGCGGGTGTTTCTTTAGAGATACACTAGACCCATCGCTTCGAATCTTTCCAAGATTCACAACCAAATCTACAATCTCATCAACATAGCAAATTCTCAGAATTGCACCTACACCCACACCCTTTGAAGAAGACGACGGCTACTCATATGACTTGAGTGATAATGTGGACTACTCCTGAAGAAACAGCCAAAATCAGTATCTTGAACGAACCGAGACCCTCACACTCATCGTCACCCAATTTGTGTTGATACTCAAAAAGAGATTTTTTTTTCAATGGCGTACCTCATGAAAAAAACGGTAAGTTTTTCAAGAAAGAAAAAGTAAAAGTAAATACAGTATAATTTATGACATCTACTTGCTCATATTATTTACGCAGTTCTTTTCTTCCTTCCATTCATATACATTCAAAATGTCTTTTACATAAATATTTTTTATTTTATGTAGAAAAACACAAAAATGTTGCATAGCGACTAAATAAATGAAATGTATGAGTTCGATAGCTACCTACAATGAAACAATTCGATGCACATAATAAAATAGCTAAAGAAATCTGGTACGTTTGGATTTTATTTTGAAAAAATTGACGAAATTTTTTCGAAATTATTATTTTCACTCAGTATATACGGAGATATTTTAAATTTCGTTTTGTGTTCAATTCTAGAAAGATCTGTCTAAACCGGCTAAAATTCTTACTCCAGTTAGAATAAAGACATCTATACATAGGGGGAAAACTGCAATTTTCTATTGTATTTTCTTCTGGTGACATGTGCTCCTCACACATACACACGCCCATAAAGATTTCAATTTTAAAATATGAGCCAAAAGATTGATAAAATAAAATGTAATTATATCGCTCATTGTCTATTCTCATCATAGAAAACATCAATTACAGACAGTATTATTGTAATATCAACTGAGTACAATAATCTATCATAGTTTCAAATGATTTCTCTGGCTCTATCCAACAGTAAATGAGCTTTAAAGCTATCGGAAAATTTATTGGACATCATTCATTTATCAATCAACATAGCAAATCTTCTCCAAACCTTTCACTATGTATTGTATACATTTTGAAGCAAAATCCTATGGGCTAGAAAAGGTTCATTAGAATCAGTATTGTTTGATAAATGAAAAGCAATCATTTTCTTACACAAATAGAAATATTTTTTAAGTTATCTGGAAAAAAATCGTGCCAAAAGTCATGGCAACGATCGAGATTTTTTTACATTCTTTTTCTGAATCGTGTTGAAGGCTAAATGGCTGACAAGAGAATAATTGTGAAGAAAAAATATTGTTCCACGCGATGCTTGTTTTTTTTCCAATTGTCAACAAAAGAATTCCATTAAACTAAAAGCAGACCTTTTTTTTTATTGACAACAAAAAAAATTATGATTTTAGTTTTGTAAAAAAAAAACAAACAAATTCAATTAGAATACTACGAAGATTGTTGCAAAGTTTCAGTTTATTCATAAAGAAAGTTGTGGTAGTGTACATCTAAATGCATTCTTTGATAATCATGAACTTCGTACGGAATGTTTGTTAATATTATTTCAAACTATCATTATTCTTGATGTAGAGATAATGGTTCGGCACGGAGAAATAAAATCCCTGAATCTATTTAGACCTTAGAATAATTAAGTTTGAGTAGTTTATGACAAAATGAAAAGGAAGGTCATTTATTCTCAGCACTTCACTGGATTATAGAGACAATAGGCGACTTGTAATAAACTGGCTTTTCGTATTTGTAAATGGCTCGCTTATTTCTTTCTACTCATTTTATTTTTTACTAATATGAAAGAATAGTTAGGTCAAACTATATACCTTGCTTCATCTATCGTACATTCAATAACAGAAATTTTTGGGTGTTGGTGCTCATGTTCACTTTGCCCATACGCACACCCGCATCCACACCTACATCATCCCTCAAGTTTAAGACAAGAAGTATAGATAAACTGCTTCTTATGTTTGAATTACAATATTGTGAATAGATTTCGTAGAAATTATGTTTTTGTGCTTATCTTACAAGTAACGCAGCGCAAACGCTGCTAACCCTCTACTGAAAGGATGCGTTGCACTGAAGATAGAATATTAGAAGTACTAGATATGGGAAATAATTTGTTGGCAGCACATTAAGGAGCGGAATGAAACGAACCATTATTCTTCAAGAGTTGAAAATGTGGATTCCCATATTCGGTAATCCCTACGGAAATTGCATATTCTAAGCATATTAAAAATATGCTTTATATCCGCATGATATCATCAACATTCTCCGTACTCGCTCTGCCCAGCTAAATATTCTTATAGCATTATCTATAGTCTGATCAAAGTGTTAGTATAGCGTTCCCGAGTTTCAAAATGTCTGAAATTTGAAACCAAGCGATTAAAAGTGACAAAAAGTCCTGTGTTAATGCCTGAAAATGACAATATGCCGGTAACAAGATGAATATCAAGATTCCTGGCTTTTATCAAAGCCATTTTTGTTACTTTTATTTCATAAAAAAGCTTGTTAGCGCAGCTCCTTTGAGGCTGAAATATAGAACCCATATATACTATCTAGCCTAATTGAACTAATACATAACATATAAAGTGATAAATCTCTCGTAGATTATAGGTGCTTGCAGGATAATTGATATTCAGAGTAATGACTTCTTTAATTTCTGCATTTCGAAAAGAATTTTCATTTTTTAAAATTCTTTTTTTCTTAATTTAACATTCTTATTATTACAATCAGTGAATTAATTGACAAACATGTCTGTTTTACATATTCATGATATTTACAGCAGGTCTCAAGCACTATTATTTATGTTAATCAACTCACAAGTAGCAATATTTATTATTTTTCAAAATTATAACTTGATCAATTTTGCAACAAAATCTAAAACATGTAACGCCTGTTATTCTTCATTGCTACGGTCTGTAATGGAGAGGGGTTTAGCAGGAGTGAGAGCCACGAAAACTCGCTCTTAAAATTACACTCACCATTTTCTTCGAAAAAAATGTGAGTTCCACAAAACTGACTCAGCAGTCAATATATTCACTACAGTAATGTAGTTTTTCTCTCTCGAGCCATTTAAAGTAAACAAATATATCGTTCACTTTTTATTTTTTTATCTCTCTTATGTTCTTTCTTGAACGAAGCAGCATCGATATGGCTCTTCTCTTAACTCTCACTCACATTCCATCCAATAAATCTAGATCAGCAACAAAAATCTGTTAGCGTCAATGATGATACACTGTGATGTTAAACCAAGATTAAGACACGCTTTCTGGTTTAATTGGCTTAGAATATTTGCCCGGGTAGCAGAGGATGTGGGGTCGAGTCCCATGAAGGTCGTCTTTTTCTTCATTCTGTTCATTCACTGCATTTCCAATTGTATGAATAATATATGATGCTTACAACACCGTGTTGCTATTCGACTACGTACAGCAGAGAAACAATATGAGCGGTTCTGTTCCACTACGAACTTGATAACCTACGAAGGTAAAGGCTTTATGAGTTGAAAATTCCCGCTTTCATAATTCCATAACCTGACTATATATGACCCGAATTCAATTGAAACTAAAACAATTTTATTGTGAATATCGATGTACGATAAAGTCCCTGAATCACACAGTGTTAGTTATGATTCGCTGAAGGGTATACAAATGAACTCCACAGATGCTCGAAAACATTGATCGATAGTTATCGATGCCTGTCTAAAATTCTCAGGGATACATCTCTTACTATAGACAAATGAAGGTATACAGAATATGAAGATATTGTAATAGATATGGATATCTGAATACGCAGCATATTGGCTTCATATTTCTGATAAATTACTAGCATTGATTCGAGCATTGTTAGTCTGAAATAGAACAATAAAAACAAAACTTCTCGTTACAAGTGTATCATGGAAAGCAAGATTGAAATTTAAATATAGAGTATATTTCAATTTGAACGCAATTTTTTGTTCTTTTAAATATTTAAAAACCACGCTAAGATGAAGTTTGGCTTCTATCAAAGAATCAACTGATATTCGTCTATCTATTCAAAAACTATGAGGAGCTTTTGACAATTTTGTAGATTTGGGTGAGTGGTTGAAAAAGAGATGTCAAGTCTCGTTCTCATCGGACGTGACTGTGGCTATGAGGATTTGGGTGCTAGCGTATGTTGAGTTAAAACTAGCATTCACACCCATGATTGTGCTTTTGGATGTCTGAGTGTGACTGTGGGATCGGTGTCGAGTTGCGATTAAGAGTGTTTTCTTCACTGTCATCAACACTGAGGCCGTCATTCCTACGCCTACATACACCCAAATGCCCCTGATACACAGATTCTTGATTTCCTCTTTTCTGATTGATTCCTTACCTGTTGTTGCGTTTTAGACTTGATTGCGCTTAGTAGTTGAATTGAAATATTAAAACAGTCAAAAGTCGCTGAAAATGCAATAGAAGTCGTCTCGTTGTATAGATTACTTCATCATTTTACTGACATTTATTGAAGAGGCGAGCTTGAAGAGAGCAACGATAAAATTTATTGCTTACGAAAGAAGCATGGCAATAAAATATTATCATCTTTATTGTTGGGCTTTTTTGGCCGATATTTGTGCAGCTAGAGGAAAAATGCGTTTAATCGACAAAGCTTATAACAAGCTATGAAAAGAGCAAAAACAATAGATGCTCTGAAAATTCAATGATTGGCTTCAAGAGTTATCTGTATTTTTTCTGGGTGTGGATGTGAGTGTATAGCATGTGGTGAATATGGCTGTATGGTGTGTGGTGGGTGTGGGTTTGGCTGCGGCTGTGGCTGTGGCTGTGGGGTATAGGGTGATTGTGAATATGGAGTGTGGGTGAGTACGGGTATACGATGGTTTCTGATAAATTGTGGGTGCGGGTTTGAGCGTGAGAGTAAGAGTGGATCAGTTCTTTAGGCACACCTAGATCCACTAATATTGACATCCTACCCTCACCCCCTTTCCCTACACTCACGCTCTTTTGTAGTATAGCTAATTTACCAGTATTGTACTTTTTTCTAAATCTCTTTTATTGGATTAGCTCATTGCAATTATAAAACTGATAATTATTGAAAACTTTATTTCGCTTACGAGTTTCAGCCTTGCACACGTTCACATGGTTAGTGCTTACAATTATACGCATTATTGTCTTTTTGGTGAAATGCACAAATTTCAGTTCTAACTAGGGACTGGGACTATTCTACCACTTTAAAACTGGAACTGGTGCATTCCTAGATGAAACCCTTTTTATGTGTAAATTTTGATGATATTTAATTAGTCTACCACTGAAAGAGTCAATCACTATCTGAGTTTTGTGATCATCTGAGTGTGGGTGTAGTACGAACGAACTGAAAATCCAGAGCTTACATAAACTCGTACCGCACTTCCACTCCTACCTATAATTACATTCAATTGACATCCGCGTCTGCACTTCTTGTGATCTCCGTTAGCAACCATCTAAGTTGACTGTCATCTGACGTTGCTAACAACTGAGTTAGTCACCAACTCACATCTTCACTGATTCAGTTGGTTACCAAGCTCGTTAGTTACTAACTTCCTGATAATTTATTGCTTTGGCAATACATCAGTTAATTTATAGTAACACATGACACAGAATGAATTATATTTGATCCAATAGTTTTCGATTATGATTTCATTCGAAGAAATCGGCATTAGCGAATGTTGTCATCAGCGAAAAATTCTTTCAGCGAAGTTGAAGCAAGAGAAAATACAACGTACTTTAAAATAGACGCTTCACAAATTTTTCAAGCTTCAAGATTCGAACTCTGGAAAGTCTTCTACTCGAACATTGTCTCAGAAATATGCTCCTATTATTATGCTGGACCAATTAACAAAACAGTTATACAGTTATATTTCACAATAAAATATAATGTCTATACTTTATATTGACGAAAGGTATTAGAATTGCAGAAGAAAGATTAACAACGTTTATCTGAGCCATACGTTGTTAGTACTACTTATTCTATGACATTATGCGACATTATTGGATTCGTTCGATGTTTGGCAATTCAAAGCGTTCTAAAATGATAATATTGCAAAAGTATTGTTAATTATTCAATGCATATCAGCATACAGCTAATATGTCATCGACATTATTTTGTCTAGTTAGAGTTGCAATCCGAATGAGTTCTCCAAGATTAACACAGACGTCGAAGCTATGCAGTAACCTCATCACATATAACCATACTGATTTGTGCGTTGATATCATTCTTCATTCTTTAAAGCTCAAAATACAGCTATAAATCCGATGAAGAAACAAAAACGTCGTGCTTTTGAGAGACAACTTAAAAGTGCGTAGAAGTACTAATGTACGGGTGTTGGTATGTTGGATTGGTGTTTGTTTCATCATCATCTGTCTGACACCCACAGCATACACCCTCCAACACTAATACCCTGGTCTTATTGAAGTCCATCTGCATAATTGTGTTCTAAAATAAGCGTTTTTTCTAGGTATTGCAATTTTAAAAAATTCTAAATCCTATGAAATCCTTACTCCAAATGTTTATTGAGACATATTAGAAGAAGTTTTATCGTCTGTTTGGTTCAATTCTTTAAATGACAAATAAGTAAAACATTATACGCTTGTTCAAATCTGATCTTCTACTTCATAATATATTTAATGTCAGACTCGTTCGGACTAGTCAAATATATCTCATTGGAGTGTGTCGTATGAACCGTATCCAACACGCTTCTTTTTGGCAGTTTCAAATCACTTTCTGACGGGAGTCATGACGTCTCGAAGTGTTTAGTCAGAGTCTCAAAAAGTCCTCGTCCAGCACTAGTCTTCATTCTAGATGATAATTTAATATCTAGCTGATGTTGAATCTGTCCTTGAAGGATCTCTCTCTAGAAAAAGACTGTGGCTGATATGTAAACTGCCGTCTGTCGATGATAGAATAAAGATGAGATTCCAGGACATAGTGAGTTTCAGATTAGTTCAGGAGAAGGGCTTTTTCAGACTCTGACTAGACACGTCAATTCAACATGACTAGCAATAATATTCGATATTTAGTCAACCACTAGCTTACTTCGGTGGTAATGAATCTCTTAAGGTTACTCAGTAAAGTAACCGCTTGGTAATGCTAACTATCCAACGCTTATTTTTCGTTTTATGTGTAATTTAGCAAGCAATCATGAGACAATACTATTTGGCATTAATGAATTTAGATGCTTCCTACTATATGTGTGAATGCATCTCACCTATTGAAAAGATCTAATCAAAAGAGAAAATTCTTAACTAGCAGGACGTCAAGTACGTCGATTTGATTATAAAGTATAAGTTACTATCCATTTCGCTAGATCACTACAGCGCTCAACAAAATAAGGTATCTTCCTTGAACAAGCATAAAAATAGATAATAGTGGACTGATGTTTTAGGAATATGTGAGTCACGGCTAAACCTAATTGCCAGCACTAGTCTGGTCTCGATTAGTTGTTCCTAATGCAGTTATACAGCGAAAATCTTGTTCATTCTGTAGCTTCTATGTCAGACTCAGGATGGCATTGGATGGAATTAATTTTTTGTCTAATAAGTTAACAGAATCTGCCCTATCCTACCCTGTGGGTGTGTGAAATCGTGACAACAATCTATGGAACTTCAAATCATCTAATCAAAAAGAGAGTTCTTAAAATTAGAGTGTCATTCTATGTGGTCCATGAGAATTAAAAATAGAGTGTACTAGTAAACTATGCTTTTCAGAACACCATGTATCATATAATTACTCTTTTCCTGTAGATCAAGTAACTTCAAAATAAAAACATTTTCATTAAAATTTTGAAATCTATGCAAAAAGAATGAAAAATTGTATTTTTGATCATAAAGTGAACATAAAATTGATGCTTTTTCAAATTCGTTGATTAAAATTGACATGTTGATTAACAAATGCAGTGAATTTGTTTAAAAATTAAATTCAATGTATGATTTTCAATTAAAATACTGATATTCATCAACAAGAAATGAAGGGCGTGGGTGTGGGTATCGCAATTAATACCCACACCCCCAGTACAGAAAATCAACCAATCACGAGTATTAATTCGTGAGAAAACTGTAGCTTGGCGAATTAATTTTACAGTGAAAGAAATCGAACAACAGCAAGCACTTGCTCTTGGGAGAAGTATGACTAAACGAGCTACTATATCACCAAAAGAAACTGAAAAAGTGCGCGTATTAGCTCGCAGGAGAAGTACTGAAATACGCGCTGCTTATGCGCCGGAAGAAAGTCGAGCAACAGCAAGCAGAGGCTCGTAAGAGAAAACATCTTCAGAAAAATGTGTAAGCACAAACGGTTACTGATAAAAACAAAAATCCTAAAAGTAGTGACACTGAATAACCAAAACCTATTCAAATGGAATGCACGATTAACTGCTCAAAAAACTCCAGTCGACATATGTCGATGAGTTCTCTAGCAGAGGATGTTTGTGGTATTTGTAATGTTCATTGCTATAAAAGTAATCTCTGCCACATACCTTTGTGCGAAATTCCATCGATTGAATTATTTAGAGTACATAATGATCTTTATGACATAATTCCTATAATACAACGAACGAGCAAGTTCCATTCAAAAGATAAGTTTAACAAGAATGACGATCTTGGTTTAGCTTTCGGTCGAAACGAAAGAGAAGTAGCTGAATTATTGTAATACTTAAACTAGCAAGATTAATCAGGTTTTTTTTATTATAGATAGGAATATAAAATCATCAATGGATGATCAATCATTTACTTGGGTAAACAGGATATTTCTCTATAAAGCGGGACGTCATAAAACTTTTGATAAAAAGAGACAATCTTCGGTATACTGCGACATTTGTACAAAATGTTGGTAGTCCGTGGTGAAAGCAAAAATACGCAAGTTTTCAGCTGCCAATAAAGTATGAATGGGCGATATGACAAAATAATTACAAGGACTAACCATTCCCGAGCAAAGGCTTGTTACTCTCTACCAACACAACAGCTGCATTGTGAAATTATATTCATCTTTTCATTCGATAAGCACAGCTCAATCAACTTTAAAAGGCAACTGCATAAGCTTTCCTCAAGATGTTATTAACATAGCTACTACCCTGCCATTAGAATTAGATGATCTATGTGATTCTCTAAAAATTATTTTTGTTAGTTGTCGCACCCCACAAAGAAGTCAACTAAAAAACATTTTGGCTGTTCGAAAAACAAAAGTTTTTGATGCACTTAAATGACTTAGTCCAAACAATTTACGCCATCGATATGTTACAACTAATCAATCAACAACCAATAAATTACTTGAGAATGATGTCCCGGAGTGTTCCTGGGCAACAATGGAAATTTTCGCTAAGGTAGAAGCGGTTGAAAACGAAGGACAACTTATAGTTTTAACCCTCTGATCAATGTATCTGAGTCCAACACTACAACAGCTATACCAATAATTGCGAGGTAAAGCAAAAAGGCATTGATATTTGTACCTATCATTGTTTGTGTTGTAGTACTATCTTGCATGTTAACGGTACCAAAATTTCGTCTGATGACGTTGTTGAACATCTTTTAGAATGAATAAAGGTACAAATGGGTGATAAAACGCTGGAAAAAGACATCGAGGAAAATGTTGAACAAAATACTGTGTACATAATTCCTCGTGGTAACAAACCGGCCAATGAATATTCTAATCCAAATCTTTTATTGGGTATCTTTCCTACATTTTTTCCGCATGGATGTGATACACTCGAAGATTACTCTCGACCAGTCCAAATTAATTTTCGTGAGCATCTCAGATATCTTCTTTCGTACGGAGATCATCGTTTTGAAGAACACTACTCATTCATATTTGTTGTCTTCAATATTTTACAACGCCGAATCGCGTGCTTCCATGCCCAATTAATAACATCAAGGCCGTACTTTCAGCAATCCGCACAACTTCTTGAATTATTGAGTTCTGAAGATGTAACAACGATCCTTGTCAACATCCCAAAAGCGCCTCATTCAAAAGTTACTAATGAAAGAAGAAATACGCTCATGAAGCATATCAAAGTGGTTGGTGGTCATGTTATGGATTCAGTTCATTCACGGTCGACTCTTTGTACGAAAATTCATTCTTTGTGTTTTAATCTCGGTCTTCCAACTCTCTTCCTACCAATCAATCCAGTCGACATACATAGTCCAGTAGCATTTTATTTTGCAGGTGTTGATCTAAATCTTGACAAATTTTTGCCAGAAGTGTTGGGCACAAGTTATGAACATGCTCAAATTATCGCAACACATCCTATTGCTACTGCAAAGCTCCTTAACTGTTTAATAAAAAGCATCTTGAAAAGTATTGTGCTCGGTAGTGTACTTGGTCCTACAAAAGCATATTTCGGCATTGTCAAGAATCAAGACAGAGGCTCGCTTCACTTTACACCTTCTAATTTGGCTCAATCATGAGTTTACTCCAGCACAATTAAAAGAAAAGGTTCAACACGAAGATTTTCGTGAAAATTTACTAAAATATTTAGAAGATGTTGTAAAAGAAGATTTAGACCCATTTCGAGGTAATACATTTAGCACCGTTCGAATTTGTGATTTGAAATATTCGCATTTGCCTATTTGACGAAATTTCATACCCTGAGAATACGTTATCGTTGCTTTAGCCTAGAGTTGAGCTTTCAACTAATTCTCGATAATCTAAAATGTGTTTAATTCGAATTGCAGATTCTTAGTAACCATAATAACTGCATTAGATCATTTGTACTTTTAAATTTGACCATTCTTTTTAAAGATGAAAGCGACAATCGAATCAGTACAGCAAGCGATAACAGTGAATCAATTCGTGAGTTTGTAGCTTTTAGTATATCCTTAATTTTGCTTTTGTCTTGATTTTAGAAGAAACTGGGCCGATAACGAATAAAGTTGTACCGACCAACCTACCAACGGCAAATCGTATGTTAGATGACTTCCATCGTATTTTTCGCAAAGATATGATGATATTAGTCGAAACATGCAATATTCACGAGCATTCTGCAATGTGTTACAAACACTCGAAAGGCAAGTCCAATGGTTCTAAAGCTTGTCAATTGTGTATGCCACGTGTACTCGTGAAGACTTCCAACATCGATCCTTCTATAGGTTAGATAACTATGCATCGATCATATCCGTGGATCGACAACTTCAATGAATGACTCTTAAATGCTTGCCGATCCAAAATAGATATTAAATTCATCTAGAATGGTAACGACACTAAAGCTTTAGGGTACTATATAACTGATTATGTAACAGAGTCGACTCTAGCCTTCTATGATATGTTTGCCCTTACGCAGCAAGGAGTCAAATCTATTGAGCAGCAGCAAGTTGCTAGTAAAAAGTTTTAAAAATGATTACATAGATATTTAATAAGCAATTTTTCTAGAGATCCTAACGTTCTTCTATGATGAACAAGGTGAAGATACAAAAGAAACTGAAGAACAGTTTCTATTAGAGCCAACAAAAACCAAAAGCGGTGATGGGTTTGTCATGATAAACACTCGTCTGGACTATTAGCATTGATCAAAAGATCTAAGTGCATTATGCTTATATGATTTTATCAGTCATTTTCCCAAGAAGGTTATTGACAAATCAGACCGCCGTTTACTAAAGAATGAAAATGGGCATGAAGGCGAACGATTATATACCGAAGGAACAAAAATAAACGAACGACACACATTTGAAAGTGTACACCCACAATGATCATTACATATCATCATTAAACGTACCACTCCAGTAGTACCAGTTCTGCTTGGTTCTCCAATACCCCATCGCGAACGAGAAGAAACACACCAGCGTTATTGTCGTGCATTGCTAACTTTATTCATGCCATGGAGATCAGTCTACGATCTTTGTGCACTAAATCAGACATGGTCTGAGGCACTGGAAGTTCGAAAACCATTGATCTCTTCTAGTTCACTCAAAATTATAGAAAATATACAACTTTTGCACGAATGTAAGCATAATCGAGATGAGCACCTTCATCAAGTTCTTCTAGAAGCACAAAATGACAGCAGCATTGATCCTATTCTGATCCTTAACTCCTATGAAGAAGATCAAAATACTGAGGAAGACGATCTTGAACAGCTTTTGCAAATGCTTTCCATCGTAAATGAGATCATCACAAATACTTACTCGGCATTGACAGTTACTCACGAACAACGCTATGTTCATGATGCACTACAAGCAATTGATAATACAGATAGATTTGCATTACTCAATGGTGAGTTAATTACTGCCATATTCCGAAAATATTTTGTTTGATTTAGGCCGTACACGTTCTCTGGGCGAAAATAATTATGGTGCCATACACGACGTCCACACATGTGTCGTAGCTCGCGAGCATCATATGACCATGATTAAAGAATGGAAACGTGATATTGACGCCCGACGAGATGAAACAAGAAACTATTTAATTTTAGGCCAAGATACTCTGGACGTACGAGATGATGAAACACAGATTGAAATCGTAGGTACTGAAGTTCCAACAAGCCCAATTAAAACGAAAGTTACGAGAATCTCACCTGTGACTGCAATCAATGCGGTTATATTTCCCACAAAACAGGATATCGTCAAATAATTTACGCTAAATATACAGCAAAAATATGCTTTTATGATTGTTACTAGTCACTTAGATGGTGAACATTATACTTATACCGGTATGTTATCTCGATTTTGTTGTTGTATGGTTTAGTTAGTCTTGATATTTAGGTACTATCGATAATCAGTTATTGATGTGTATACCTGGCTGTGGTGGCACTGGAAAATCTCAGTTGATTCGTGCACTCACCAAGTATTTCCAACTAACAAAACGGGGCAAGATGTTGCGTAAACTGGCGCCAACATCTATAGCAGCAGCTGAGATTGACAGATTAACTATCCATTCATTTTTAGGTGAAAGTCGCAAAAACACTAAAAAGAAACAAACCCGTACATTTAGACCTGGTGATATGAAATTAGAAAATGAATGGCGTCATATGAAGCACTTGATAATCGATGAGATGAGCATGGTAGGACTTTAGTATCTTAGCTCATCTAAATCAAATACTTAAAACAGCGAAGCACGTAAATTCTGAGATACCTTTTGGTGGTGTCAACGTCATTTTCTTCGGCGACTACCTTCAATATTCTCCTGTTTTGGACAAGCCTCTCTACTATAGCTGTGCACCGACACAGCAAGTTACGGAACGTCAGAGAGATATGTTGTGTGCACAGAAGCTTATGTCTGAAATAAACTTCGTTGTTGAATTAACTCAGCAAATGCGAACCGAAGACATAAGATATTTGGAGTTTTTAAATAGATTAAGACATGGACAATCGACAATAGAAGATTACCAACTTCTGTGTACGAGAGTCGTAGGAAATCCAAAACTTCAAGTGTCTCTACAACAAAAGCCATGGAACGAAGTATGCATACTCATTTTCTCTGCGTGTCACATTACTTTTCTTTTAATAGGCTCCAATACTGGTTTTTCGGAATACGCTACGCACTCAAATTAACAATAGGGCTGTCTTAAACAAAACAATGGAAATGAGACTTACCCCAATTGTATGCATTGCTCAAGATTATATTCAAGGAAAAACTGGATGATATACGGTTACGTTAAGCAATACTTGAACTACCTAACAATAAAACAGAACATCTTCCAGGGTATTTACCTCTCGTACCAGAAATGCCAGTTTTACTCACAGAAAACGTCGCTAATGAGATCGGACTCTCCAACGGTACACGTGGAATCCTTCGTCAATTTGTATACGATGAATCACCAGAAGATATTCGATACCAGGATAAGAATTTTCCACCAAATACCAAGTTTATAACTCAACCAAAGTATGCTTTGGTAGAATTTCCTGGTTGCAAACTTGATGACAAACTTGCTGAACTGCAGTCCAAAATAGTTCCTAAGCCATTAGTGAACAAACATTCTTGTTTGATGCCAAGGAACTTCTTCCAGAAAATATAGCGAAAGCGGCCAAAATAAACAAGAAAACAACAAAACTCTCGGTTAAACGTAAAGCATTTCCGCTTATACCCACATATAGCATGACAACGTATAAAAGCCAAGGCCAAACACTCGATAAAATTATCGTCGATCTGGTGATGCCGCCTGGTCCAATCGAACTCGCATCGGTTTATGTTCCATTATCTCGTGTAAAGAGACTTGACGATTTACTAATTATACGTTCATTTGAATTTGCAACACTTCAAGTTAAACCGTCAACGGCCCAAATAGAAGAACTTAAAAGACTCGATAGAATAGCACAAAATACTCGGAAACGTTTTCAATTCATTGTTTAAAACAACAACATCTGAAGAGTGCCGTGATGTTCAGAAAAACCACCTAACGCATAAAAAACGATACATTGCATGCTCGAAATTTGTGCGTTTTACAGTTCTCGTCCATAGATCATTTTGTAAAACTTGTACGAAACTCTATTTCAAATAAAAGCCATAAAGACAAAAGAGAATGAAAAGAAATTGAACTATGCAAACGAACCGTATTGATAGAAAGCCGCTATCGCTTGCGCATTCAACCGGCATCCCAAGCAGCATTTGACAGCTATCCACTACAACACAAGCTATATATGACACACGGCATATAAGAAAACTTGTTAAGTAACGATTTCAGAGAAGAATAGCAGTGTCAACCAAATTTTGCTACCAATATCTCCGCTAAACTCACAAGTGCACCTTCATGTGACCGCATCGTAACAAAACCACAAGCTGCATTGAGGACTAAAGGCAACCGAACGACCCTCATTTCATTCAATAGACTTTTATAAACAACTAGTACGGTAGCATTAACTGCCACACATCACTAAAACTCACAGAAAATAACCAAGAATACTGCCCCAACAGGTATTCCAACCATACTCAAATCTAGACTGTCAGTTTCAAACACAAACACGGTGCCTATTGGTGCAGGATCCAGTGTGGATGTCGGTGTCGATAGGCATAAGAATGTTTCATTCAATTCCAAATCCAAACACACACCCACACTCCAACCCATCCAAACGCACCGAACACCAACACCCACACACACTCTCAGACTCACATCCAAACTCAACTCACTCCCACACTCGCCATACCCACGCCCTATCAAACCCACATCCACACCCTCTCCCTCAGCCTCATCCTCACCCACGCCCACACCAACACCCCCATACACACCCCCACATACACGCCCACACCAACTTGAAAACCTATGCTTGGTCCAAATCTTAACTCACAAAATATCGTTAGCGCATAGCGAAACTGTAAAAAAAAGCAATGATTCATCCAATTGGTCGCTCTTGAAATCTCATTGGTGCATGGCCAAACCGTGAAAACCTATGATTGGTGCAAATGGCCACTCTCGAAATCTCATTCGTGCATAGCCACACGGTGAAAACTTATGATTGGCTGAAAATCTGTCACCTGAAATCTGATTGGCTGGAATGCAGACATCTGATTTGTCGGGGAAGGGGGGGGGGGAGGGTAAGGAATCTGTACTAATCGATTGGATAAGGTGAAGATCTGTTGTAAGATCGATGATGTTATAGGTGAAAAAAACATTTTTTCGTTCTGTGCGAACGAACGAACGAACGCACGAACATACGAACCTTGCTCGGTGTATGACCCTCCTTTCAGTAGAGGGAACAATTTTCAGACGTAGTTTTTCTATTTCATTAAAGGCTGAAGACAGTATGGTTTGAATATTTTCTGAAATGAGAATAATCCATTTCTCACCGATTCTACGACATTTCAGTGCCAAATCAGCTAGTTTATCTTGTTTTGTTGAATTACAAATGGTTAACATTCTCATAGTTATTATCGTAATAGCTGCTAATACCAATTCATGTTGCCAATTTAATTCACAATCATCTAAACGACGATCTAATCTCGTAATTAATTCGTCAATAAAATGATCGTCTAATAATTGTTCATGCGCTTCCGAACACCAAGAATTATCAGATGAACTAATATTCATTGTCTGTGGGCCGTATTGCCATATTGAATGCATGATCAGTATTGTCACACTTTCTTCAGAAATAGGTAATGAGTCCATTTCAAACATTGCCAAGAGATTCCACCATTGTAAACGATGACCTGATCTAAATGAACCAAATTCTATAAACTGACTGGGTTTCATTCGTATTGGACAATCGGACCGTTTAGCAATTACATGATTTTGAAGAAATTTTGTAGTATTTATTGCAATTGTAATTGTTTGTAATCTGGATGATTAAGTTGGGGGGTTAATATACGGCATTCATCATCGAATCCAATTGATTTTGTTGGCAAGATTTCAACAGTCAAACTATTTTCATGTAAAAAACCTTCGATAGATGTAGAACCAATAAATGGTGAATAGGAATAATTTTGCGTTACAGATTTTGTAGAGGATACTAATTTCACTTTACAGTTGCTTGGACTAGTATAGAATGGTCCTAACTTGCTTGCATGAGGAGGAATACTTAACCATTCGTGCATCTTATGTGGTGGACACGGTTTTGGACGATTGATAAATTGCCAGATGGTATCACGATAATTTCGAATTTCAAGGGGCATCTGTAATTCAAAAATAACGGCTAATGCTTGTTCGCGTTTGGATGGTAATGGACATTCATAAATATGTACTTTAACGTTCATAGCTTGTTCCTCAATTGTACATCTGTGACATTGTCGATGATAACCATATTTATAACTACATGAACAAGACATACCTCTTATTGAATTCATAAGGCCTGTATATCTTTCTTTTGCATTTGTGACTTCCTGTATTTTCTGTTGTTTATCTCGTTCAGCTTGAGCTCTAATTTTTTGTATACTTTCATTCATTTCCGATGATTGAGAAGCACAATATACACCGAATGCATTAACATCATCTATAGATGTCAAAAGATCAGGATATGTTTTGTTACTAAATTCACTAAAGTAATGTCGGAGATCATAAACTCGAATCATATCGTTTCGATTTGGTAAGACTAAAAATTCAAATAACTTCATAAGATTTGGAATATTTATTGAATGTTGTTTTAGTCGTTCAAATCTTGAATCATTACATAATTTTTGATGCATTAAGCGAATAATCGTTAATGATGTTAGAATATATCGACTATAACCCATAGGATCTGTCGGACCTTTTTCTGACCAATAATGATTCAATGCTGCATTTTGATATTCTTCAAAGAAGTCCAACAAAGTTTCAAACCGATCCCTTCCGCTTAGGTATATTGTTGGGTGATTGATCCATTGGTTTAAACGTGATTCAACCCAAATTTCTATACGAGTCAAAGCTATTCCAATAGTATAATTAAATTTTTCTGTTAATTCTTTAATCGATGGTACATAATCATCCTGAATAACGTTACTACTAACATTATATTTCTTAATTCCTGGCAAAAATGTCATTGTTTGTCTCAAGATTTGATTATTCGGAGAAGTTTTTAAGTCTTCACATAAATGTTGATAAATATCACATTCAAGAAATTTGACGTTGGTCATCAATAATTTTCGATTTGTTTCTTCATTGTTTTGAATGGATTTTTGCCAATCTGATCCTGGAAGAATTTGATTAATTTTCATTTGTATTTCTTGTTTCGTACTTTGTATCCATGCGTTCATATCATTTGAATTTATAGACGATAACAGCTTTTCGATTTTACACAATCTTCGTACGATTTTTCGAATACAATGAACTAATAAATCAGTGGATATTGTAGAATATGTATTACAAATAACATATGTTAGAAAATGAGTGATCAATAATTTATAAACAAGGGTGCCCACATGCCCCAAACGTTTGGTTAGAATGATTTGAAGTACTACTTTGATAGTCAACCATAAGCCTGAACGTCGAAAAGGTAATAAGGCACTGCTACATCTGATATGATCGCGATGTTTTTTCTTGAATTCAATAGACATATTAGAACTGTTTTCAATTTGAATTCCTTGAAATAGTTGAATCCACCACTGGCATACATAATGAGATTCTGATACATCATGTATCTTATTTTTTTGTAGAGAAGTTTGATAAGATTTGGAATATTCAATCGTGTTTTTCATAAAGTCCACCAACAATTCACAATGAACTTTGGAACTCAGCTGAGATCGATCGTTCAATCTGTATGTTGTTACTGGAAAGCAAGAGAGATGAGGAACAAGAGAAGTAGTAATATCTTGAATTGGTAATAAAACTTGCCAAGATGAAACTAATGGTTGATCAATATTGTTTTCTTCAATTTCAATTAGAATTGCAGCATTTTGAGCATTGAAATATAATGGAAGAAAACTTCCTGGTGGTTGTTGCTCAATAATAGTTTGTATATTTGATTTGGAAAAATTATCTGGGTTCTGTAAGATAGACCAACTTTTAAGACAATAATCGCTAAGCACGTGAAATATTGGCAAATTATTCGTATCATTTGTTAATTCAAAACTATCCAAATATTGTTTCATATATTCTAATATCTTGTATTCATATTGATGATTGGACTGAATTAAAAAATCATTATCAGCTGAAGATGGTAGATTATGTGGGAGAAACAAGTGGTTCAAAATTGATTGATCCATAGTTCAGCACTGTGAGAATATGTTGTGACGTTAGAAAAATAAATGCAATCGTCGAATTGCAGACATAAACAATCGAAAAGTGAAAGACACCCACGAGACGTAAAAAAACAAACTCCTCGTCGCTAATGCAAACTTGGTTGGCAAAGACAAAACAGTAGACTTTTTAAGTAATGAAAAAATAGTGAGAAGAAAAAACAACATTACATTATACAGTTACACTTTGTTACAGGCATGTTGTTCACATACCTTCACCTCACTTCAGTTGTTATTGTTCGTTTTCTCTCTGTTCGCTCTTGGCATTCGCTTCTTGTCTCTATTCTGTTTTCATTCTCTTTGTTTACATTCTTTGATTCTTTTTTTCTCTCATCGCGATACTCTCTATCTTGGGTCGGGTCATTCGAAATAAAACTGAACCAAAAGAAGAAGCAAAATGGACCTTTGATACACTTTAACAAAAGCAAAAAAAACATTGAGCTATTGCAATAAATTTCAGTAATGTGGTGCATTTTCGGGTATGGGGTGTGGGTGGGTGTGGAGTGTGGTTGGGTGTGGATATGGGTGTGGGTATGGGTGTGTAGGTATGGGTGTATGTATCCATTTCATCTCCACCCACACCCACACCCACACCCTTTATTTACTTCAATCTCAATGTATCAAACTGAAGGCCGTTTAGATAAATTTAAATCTACATCAACAGCTATCTTTAACAACTGATGATGAATAGGTGTCTGTTACTCGAAAACTTTTGTTTGAACAGTTATAATAATAAGAAACACAACTTCATTTCATTTATTTATTTACATATTGTATATATCAGATAAGATCAACTTGATAGAAAATAATAAATAGTTTAATTGACATTTTTCTTTGGTGAGCAAGTGTTGAATTAATCATAGTACTTTCGAAGAAAAAAAGACAAACACATATTTGATCCATAATAATCTAGAAACTGAAAAAAATATGCATGGACAAATAAGTTTGATCAAAAATACAATAAAATTTCCGTATGTGGACAGCTCCACTCTCCGTTAGCTGTGTTTTGCAAAATAATATTGAGAATGTAAATTTTGTTTGTTTTGGTAACTATAGAAATGACTATTAACGAGAAAAACTGAAAACCTCTCGAAAGTGGACACCTCCCTATGGTGAACACTTAGCAAGAGTCCCTTAGTTGTGCACTATATAGAAGTTATCGTGTAGTTAATTTAATCGAAGTGCTTGTTCATTGTTCGTATGTTTAAATAGTCATAATATCCAGGAAAAAACTTTAGAAAACACAGTTGGATCAATTCTAAGATTTAAATTGAATGAAAATATATACGAATAGAGAAATTTCATTGAAAGCATTTTATGTATCGATATTCTTCACATGATTTATCAAGTACTCAAACAGACGAAATGTTCTTCACAAAAAAAATTCGTTTTTCTAAGAATGTCCGAGTTACAATGAAACAGATTTGTTTTGAACAAACTAATTTCATCAAATGAAGTTTGGTAACTAAATTCTACCCAGGGAAATAAAAAAAATGAAAACAAATGGCTTTTTTCATGATGAAATGAACATAATAATGCATTTATTCCATTTTCATTGATAAAAATGAAAATTTTTATCATCGATCTCATTTCATGATTTTGATTTCTACTCAAAGTCATAAAATGAAAGTGATTAAAAATTAAAATCATAAAATCATAAAAATTGATGATGAAAATTTTCATTGTCATCAACGAATATGAAATGAATGCATTATTATGTTCATTTCATCATGAAAGATGCCATATTTTCCATATTTTTTCATACGAAAGTCATCATATTTTTTTAATTGCGTGGGTATGCTTATAGATGGATAGGTGATTTATTAATATTGTTAAAAAATGGAAAAATGCAACTCTTTTCCTCAAAAGCAACACATTTTATTTAGTAACAAAAATTAAACATTAAATATTTACATAAGAAATTGAGAATAAAAAAAAGTACTTAGACAAATAAATTGTACAAAATATTTACATAATTATATACAACATATTTTTAGGTAATTATTTACATATTTATGTACGACATATTTACATATGTACATGATTTTAGAAAATGTGACAGCATGGATCACATTTTCCAAAATCGGCCTTCTTCTCCGGGTGCTGATCGCTGTGAGTATCGCCCAGCCAGTCTCCAACACTGAAGGATACTTGACTTTTGGCAAGATTTTCATCTTGACGAAAATCATCATTTTCCAGTGGTGGAGCAACCTATAAAACAAAAAATTCATTTAGTTATACTTTGTCACTATAGATTTTACAAAAATCACTTACCTCGGTGCAGATCGTAGTATCGGCCTGGAACGGTCCGCGCTCGACGACCAGCACATCTGGAAAAAAGGCCGGCTCGTGAAACCGGTACGAGCCCGGAAAAGCTCCTTCAAAATCTAGATGAAAATTCTTTTCTTATTAAGATCTTTATTTTTAAAAAAATATGCTTACCGGTGGTCAGTGTGTTGATTGTTCGATACACTGACTCACCTCCCATGTACCCAATAAGGTACATGGGAGCCATATCCCCATGATTGTCTCAAACATAGCCAACATTTCTGGGCTTTACCGGGACCAAGTCATTGGTCATCGTGCTAGCGTCACGTAAATATCAGCACGGCCAAATAGAACCTATTGTTGAAAAATGAGCTTTTTAAAAATATTATCATGAAACAATTTACCTGGTTTTCCTCGTACCAGTGTTTCACCATGGCTGGCACCCGTTGCTGATGTCGCACATACCCGCGACTCTCCAAAGAGAGCATGGTCTCAAATATGGACATCACCGGCATTAATTTGTTTTTCATTCAGTGCTGTGAGACGCGTTGAAAACATTTTATTTATAATTTTTTTAAAGAAGTTTTGTACAAAATCTAAAAAGAACGAGATATGAATAAGTATGAGTAGACAATAAATTCTATGGCGTCTCGCGAAAAAAGCATCGAAACAATTCTGTTAACGTGCATGCACCGATTCGTATATATATATGTTTGGAAAATACCCCCACAGAGCTTATTTCACCATCAAATGAGAAATAAACAATGCTTGAAAACATTCATCATTCTTCGTCTGTGAAGGAACAAGCACCGTCAATATATTAACTTCCATAATAGTCATTATCAATCACCTGTGAACAAACGCTTCATTCATAAAGCATACGTTGATAAATTACATATACCCTACTTAATACTCATGGTATGCAAACAATCAAACACCGACATACAAATATAACACTCTAAATGAGCTGTTCCTTTTCCTAATTCACACTTTCTCGTTGGTCAATGTATTATAACAGTCTTCTTTCAAAAAAATTTCCTTCATACGCCGTATCATATATATTGAATAATAGGATCTTCTTCGATGAGCTGTTTCAAAACATCCAAATCCACCTCTAGTGGTCTTCCGGAACGAGGTAAATCGTCGAGCTCTAAATTACCGTCCTTGAACCGATTGAACCAATGTTGCGCTGTATGAATGGAGAGTACATCCTTGCTCATCGTGCTGCATATGTTGCTGGTTGCTTCTATTCCTTTGTGACTCAAACGAAATTCATGAAGCAAAAGCACCAGGAGGTCTCTACGAGATATCTTCAACTCTAATTCGAGATCAACATCCATACCCATGATTTTGTTATTGTTCGAAAGAAATTCATACCCCCTTTATATACCCTCAGTATGGAAACTTCTAGAACTTTTGTGACTGTTCTAGGAAAATTAAAGAAAACAAGCAAAAACTTTCTGGCCAATCCAATAGAAAGATCGAATCTCGACGATTACAGAAGAGAACCATGCTCTCTCCTATATATACCGATATTTCTCAATAAATTTTATTTCTATTTGTTTTTGAGAATAAAAAGACGTCAGTATCTTTCAAGAAGATATGAGGAAGGAACATTTTCGAATACAAACGTAAAGTATGCCAATGTTTGTGTCGAGTTTATATTAGCTATTATTTTCTCTCTATAATATCAAGCAAGCAAGATGACAATAACATCTGAAAACTTCAATGTTCTTTCCAACAAAATTGTGAACTAAAAACAAAAACTCTCTATGGAAAAGAAAACTTGAGCAAGAAATTGTCATTATTGACACATGTCCATATCTTTGAATCTTACTTTATTTATTTTTTTTTTGTAATATAACAATAGCTTTTCAAAATCATCTGAAAATTTTTCTTTAGTTAGAAAGATACAGTATGTATACTGTAGTCAATTAAAAATATTCGTCAAACAAGTCAAAAGATCTCACTAATCATTCACTTAGTTTTATATTTTCCAACTGATACTATCATAGTAATGTCCTTCTTTCATAATATAGGCTAGGTTTTCAGCGATTTGATGCAATAAATGGATAATTTCATCAAATCAAAATAGAGTATTGAATGATAGTGAATCTTCCTGAAAAAACTAATCCTATTACTAGCTACTTCTGTAATCGAAGTTTCATCATTTTAATAAATGATAAAATTAACAACAATAAAATATAAAGAAGAAAAGATCTTGAACGATTTTGTAGTACACATCTTACTTTCAAAGATGTATCATTTATATCAAACCATTTCATCCACCGATTATATGATACTCGTTAGCGTTCGTTTCACAAGAATGTCGTAATTTCTACTGCAAAACAATTATTTCGTATCGAACAAATAATGGCACATGAGGAAAGAACAAATGCATACGTATGATGAGATTTTTCTTTGACGTACATTGCAACATATTGCATATAAGAACGGATAAAAGTATCTACATCTTTTGCAACATTGGTTGTTTGTTGTATGTAGTAGCAAAAAGAAATGACGACAATGACTGACTTTCGAAAATGTTATCAATTACACCAACGTCATAAGCATGATAGTCGAGCGAGAAAATACAAAAAAGTCATCGGCCATGTTTATTGCCAAGTATGATATGAAGAAATTAATTAACATATATTACAATTCTTATCTGGATTATTTTTTTAAGTAAGACAGAAAAAACTCGAACAACAGCTCGACCGTACAGACGAGTCCAATTGACTGATTCCAGCAGGTGTGGGTGTGGATCTGAGTTCACTGAAATATCATTCTCACAACCACATCCAACTACATCCTTGTTCATTGTTGTAAAAAAGCCGGAGAATAATGTTATATGTTTTTATATGACTGAAATGTTTTCATTCTTATCTTTTCACGTTATGTTCGTTCCTTCTAAGAGAAATATCGTTAAGAAGAATATGGAGAGACGTTCTTATATGAGTAACACAATCACAAAGTAATATTGTGCAATTGCTTCTTCTAGAATGAATTCGAAGCTAATTTCAATCAATTTCATGGAAAGAATCGAATTCGAAATTGAGTTTCTGTCAATTTTGAAATCCAACGATTTACAAAAAAAAATGAACGAAATCAACCAATTCATGTTCATCTATGAATGAATGAACATTGAACAACGAAATATTTTATTTTATTATATTGGTCTCATAGTGATGTCGATAAATAACATACAATTTTGTTATTTCCATCTATGATAACCATTTCATGGCAATAAACAGAAATCGCCATCAATGTCGAACTCATTCAACATATGGCTCTATCAACCTTGGACAAACTTAATCAAATCTTCGAATAAAAAATCTTCATTCAATAAACAATTCAATTCAATAGAGTTACTTATTAAAATTTTCTCTTAAATAATAATCTAAAATCAATCGATCTCTGAATAATTCTTTCATCTATATAGTCTGTTTTGAGAAATGTTATTTAGCATGTGTAAAAAATACACTCAATGACCCACTGCTGATTTATTATACACGACCTTCTTCATTTTTCTTCTCGACTACATTATAATTGGTGAGTCATCGATGCTGTCGAATGAGAAAAAGCAGAACAAAGAAAAAAAAACAACCATGTGGCAATAGGGCAACTCTCATTTTATGATACGAACGATTCATTTCTTCTCTCATGCCGTCAATTGAGTTCGTTTTGTTTGCACCGACAATCGCTGAAGCTACTCTAATTGGATCTTTCTCGGAATGGAAAGACGTTCCAATGACCCCAGAAAATGGAACATTTCGTTGTTCAATCGATATTCCTGATGGTGAACACGAATACAAGTATCGTGTTCGACGAACAGATGGCGACAATTGGACAGATGTAATCGATCCCTATGTTAAAAAGTACGACCCAACACGTAACACAGGTCTGATCAATATCAAAAATGGAAAACAACAAATGGATGAATTTATTTGGAAATATGATGATACCAAATTACCCGATAACAAGAATTTAATCATCTATGAAATGTATGTTGCAGATTTTTCTGATAATGGACAATTCTCGGGAATCATTGGCAAATTAGATTATTTGAGCGATTTGGGTATCAATGCTATCGAGTTAATGCCAATTCAAGGTAAAGAATTATTCAAAAATATGAAAGATTGTCAGTACACGGTATTAGTAATCATAGTTCATTAAATTGTACAATTCTTTATTTCACTCAGATATTTTTAAGAGACGATCAAGTAGCTGTTTGAATAATATTTTAGTATTGTTTTTGAGCAGTTGTACCTGTTTGACAACTGCTTGAACTCTACACGATTTCTTTGTACTCTTTCAAATTTCTAATAGTTTTATTCTTTTTGAAATAGAATGTTGTACGTAGTGCTCAATGATGACTAATAAGGAAAGTCTTTGCAAAGAGTTTGAAGAAATAAATGACATAATTTTCGTACTGTGTTTAGGATATTTCTCGTTCTAAGCTTTAATAGTGGAAGTAGACATCCTTTTTTGTTCATATGTTTAGAATCGATGGGTTTAGCCCATGATTGGGGCTATTCTACTAGACATTTTTTTGCTCTAAAACCAACATATGGTACGTCTACAGACTTGAAACAATTTGTTGACGAATGTCATCGACGAGGAATTCGTGTATTCCTTGATGGAGTTTTCAATCATACGGCAGGCGATTGTCCGCTTGCAGTCATCGATCATGATTATTGGGTACGTTGAATTGAAATATATTAAAATTACATTTTCTCTTTTGTTTTAGTACTACAAAGACAAACATCATCCGGAGGGTACATGAGTAGATATGTTTTTTTTTCTTGATCACTATTTAATTTTGAATGTAAAGATCCATTCTATTGGGGACCTGAATTTAACTTTGAATATTATGATGAGAAACAGAATATGAAACCAGCATGCAAATATATCAATGATGTGGTTTGCTATTGGATTGGTGAATTCCATCTGGATGGTATTCGTTTCGATGCTGGTAAGTATAGAAAAAGAAATACATTTGAAACTATTCGATAGAATAATGAATCATTTTAATAACCTCTACGGAGATAAATCATTCATTTGTATACTCTCTCTTGCAGCAAAACAAATGGATAATTATGACATTCTTCACGAACTCGACTCTGCCGGTCGTTCCGCTCGTTCTTCTCAACCGTTCTATTCACAAGCTGAATACGTACCTGAAACGCCGACAATTGTTAAAGCAAACGGAGGTCCCGTCGACGCATGTTGGTCTTCTTCGTTTCATGGCATTGTCGCTGAAGTTTTAGCCAATCCATCAAACTTCAATCTGGATCAGGTAAAATATATGATAAGTGCATCCTCTGTTATCAACTATCTCAGTTGTCATGACAACGAACGTTTACTTTTTCTACTTGGCAAGAATGGCAATATTTTTGATAATGAAGCTTTTAGACGTATGCGATTAGCCGCTGTTCTACTCATTACTTCCGTTGGTGTACCTCTTATTCCACAAGGTGATGAATATGGTGAAGCAAGAGAATTGGGTACCGATGATCCAAATAAAAAAAAATTGCCTATGCAATGGGATTTGCTGAACAATCAACGAAATCGATCGCTCTTTGACACATTTAAACGTCTATTGGAACTACGTAAATGTCGTGGTGATATGACTGATAATAACGTGAATTTTTTCTATGAACATTTCGACAATCGAGTTCTAGCCTATGCAAGAAGTCAAGAACTGGTGGTCGTGACACATTTCATAGGTGATGAAAAACAAGGATATGAAGTACAAAATTTTCCTAATAATGGAAAATGGGTCGATTGGTTGACGAATGAAGAATATCAAGTCGATAACAATACATTAAAAGTAGACTTACGACCGTTCGATGCTCGAGTTCTTATTTTGAAAAAATAGTTTGTTTTTGTTTTCAAGGTTTGAAATTATCTCAAAACCTACCATAAAAAGAAATTTGTTTGATATTTTTTGTAATTTTGTGAACTATTATTTGTCTGATTATTATTCTAAAAATAATTATATACACAAGCTAGGAATAAAAACATTAATCACGCAAAGAGAATCCATTTTTGAACCTAGGGCTTTCTAATGAATTTAAAATCTTGAAATTCAAAAAGCCAATTTACCATAGAAATATGGTTTTTCTAATCTATTTAAATATATAGTAAAGTCGCACATCGCCGGTCTCTCTATGTTTCTCGTTATAATCTTAAAAATCATTTGTGTCATCATCCAGAGCCAATGAGGACACATTGATGTTATTGATTATAATGATGAGCAGATACTGGCAAGTGTTCTGTCCTCTTTCTACATATATATATGTACTTAGAGCATACAAAAAGTTCTGGTCGCGGCATTTTAAATTTTATAAAACATTCAGTATCGAAGGTTTTATTGCATGAATACATAGTAGAATGCCTCACCAATAATAATGCATATAACAACTCCAGCTTGAATTTAATTCTAGCATTCTTTTAGATAAAGTCTATAATATAATGACTACGCGAATATTTGACTATTCCTTATCTAACGTTTAGGTATATTCTGAAACTTTCCAGGATGTGGGTATCAAGAAATGGAGGAATAACCCACACCCACACCCTATTATGAAATGGTTGATATTTCATGTGAAGATTAGGACTGTAAAAGTTCCAGTTTGAAAGAACAAATGTGATGTGGTGTCTAACGAAACGTTTGAACATGATGTTTTCGTCTGCTACTCTCTAAAATTGCTTATATACTCACAAATTATTTGAATAGATTTTGTCGAATTGCATCAAGAAAAGTATGTTTCTAATTTTCAAAAAAATATTTTACAAAAACTTAAATTCGGATCCTATTTCCTCTTATATTTGACAATAAAAGTATATTGAGCTTTTGTTCGAAATTTGAAATGCATTTTTCCTCATGCGATTCGACGAGCTCTATCCAAATATGACGGAAAAAAAAGTCTACTGAATTTATAATTTGCGAGTATGTTGGATACACTATAAATGTCTTAAAATTCAAATATCTTGGTCTAAACAGATCAATAGCAACCTATATTTTAAATAGTATTCTAAGATATAATCATAATAGGTTGTACTTAATTGAAGTCAATTTATTCAACAGAAAAAATAAAGATATTGTCGTTGAATAATAATCATTACTTTCTAAATGTGAAGAAAACTTGATGAACAGCTGTAACTCGTGATTGAAATCGTTTTAAATGAATTTTAGAAATCACATGAACTAATTGTCGACGAAATCTTTTCGATGTACGTATGTAAATAGAGAATGGATTCTAAATAAAAAAAATAATTATCAGTTCAAGAAAAATCTTATCTTGAAAAGTGACACTTACAGCAAAATAATAATAATATAAGGATGTATAATTATATTTGATAATATTGAAAAAAATGTATAAACAACTTGTATAAGAACCACATGGACTTTGTTCAATAATTGCAATTAGAATTGCAAAAATCATTACACAATATGTAATTTTAATATGACATTATCTTTGCCATCGAATTCGAGAACATGTTGAAAAATTTTGATCAATTATTGGCAAACAAATACTCAATATTCCATTCAGTTATCATTATTCGAGTTAATAAATAAGAAAAATAATTACATTAAAAATTTTACCAACTAAACCAGTAATAAACCATCCACTAGGAATGTTCAGATAAAGGGGGAGGAGGGGAGGCAAACATTTATGGACATCCAGATGCTTACTATTGAATATTTTTCTTTTTTTTCATACGAATTTCCATGGAACTTTGCAGCTTAGCTCCGTTGTACAGAGCAGTCTTAAAGAGGAAATGAACTGAAACAATAGGTTGAATATGAATATCATCTGTAAGTAACTGACGATTATACTACATGGATAAACGAGTGATATGAATGTTATTAGATTTTCGAGTGTTGTTAGTATTGAACTTCATTTATTGATTTTACTATTTTCTGCTCATTAAAATCAAATATAATTAAAAAATAAAAACTTTGCAATAGATTAGATTTTTGTTTGTTGCTTATCAAATGTGTGTTTTGTCTTTGGGAGAGACCCAAATTCCTCTATGAAATTTCCCTGGAAACTCAAAATCCTATGAAAAGTTGGTACAATTCGTAGTGCTTAGCAGCATACATTTTTATTAAAACGCAGTGCTCAGCAGGATATCATAGTATAGATGTAGAATCTCGATATATGTGTGGGTAAGGATTAAGATAAGATACACCCACACCGACATACTACACTCCAGCTATTTTGGATGCTGCTTCATTAACAGCTTATTTTTCATTTGATTTAGTAAATCCTACATATGATAGTGGTTCACTTGGATTGAATGGAACAGGAGTCAATATTGCAGTTGTTGATGGACGTATTAATCAAGCAATGCGTTTTTCTGGTTCATCATCTTATTTTTATGCATATGGTGTTTATTCAGGCAAATCATTTTCAGTTTCTTTATGGGTTAATCCATCATCTATTGCTACTTGTACTGTAGTTCAAACATCTTATGGATTATATAATTATGCATGTCATAACTTACTTGGTTTTTATTCAACTACTGGCTCAACAATGCAAATTCTTGTACAAGGCTATTATTGACTATTAATCTATGGTCCTTTCGTTACAATTAATACATGGATACATATTTCAGTGACATACAGTCAAACAAATGGACTTCGATTATATGTAAATGGAGTTTATTTTGGTAGTTCTGGTAGCTTTATATTTTATAATAGCAATGGTATAATGTATTTTCAACTGGGATATATGTATATTTGTTCAACAAGTGCTCCTATCAATGGTGGTTATCAAGGTTTAGTCGACAAAATATCTCAAAGCGAAGTTAGTACTCTAGCAAATCCATAAATATTGTTTCATTTATTTTCAAACTTTTATTAAGAAACTTTCTCTTATGAATTTTTTGTAACACGTATTTTTTTCACATAGTGCCATTTTTTAATTCATGACGATTTAATTCATTTTCGCAAATAGATCTATGTATCCATGTTGTCAATTTTTCATCAAAAATAAAGATTTGAACAATTCACTCCGTTTTTTTTATTATTTGTTGACTAAATTAATATTTTTAGTCTTGAAGACATCGATTTCAATATGCCATAATACATTCTGTCAGAGGGCTCCACGCCTTTTCCTATTGATTAAATCTTCTAATTAGCGACTATTCTTATGGTGCCATCTTTGATAAATAATCAAACTCGAAACAAAGCAATAAAAGACGATGTGTCTGGTACAGGCAGCTTGAACACATTCACATACACGAGATGGATGCGATTGCAATTGAAATCTATAATATTTTTCCAATAGTTTAAAAACATTCCTGCACTAAGAGATTAAAAATGTCAAGCAGAAGAACAACGATTTGCACAACATAGGTACTTGTTTATGCTTTTGATCAACAAAATAAATTTATCTCTAAATGATGATCATTTTTGAACATTTGTAATGAGAATTAAGTAGTCGTATTTACTAATGAATTGTAAGTTTTTATTAATTGGAAAAAGAAAATGAAAATAGATTCTGAACAAGTTAGAGACTTAATTTTCAAATTAATGACCTTCTTCTAAACTATACTATTATTCTTTGTTTTTCTGTATCAATCAAGCATCTTCAAATGAGGATGTGGGTGTGTGAGTGTAGGTGCGGATAGAGCAAAGACTAACACGCATACCCACATCCACGCCCACACCCACATCCTAGTTCAGTATCGATGCATTTGCATTATACGATTTTTTCATGGAATAGTCAATGATGATCTTCTAAAAAGTTACAGCGCAGATACACGAAATTCATTTTGAAGTTCTTGTTGTACCAGACTAACCCAATAACCGACACCAAAAATCAAAGCATCATCGTCGAAGTTGTACGTTGGCGAATGAAGTGCACCAGATTGGTTTCCATTCCCGATAAACATAAAGGCACCCGATTTTCGTTCGAGCATTTCAGCAAAATCTTCTGCGCCCATCATTAGCGGTGTGTTTCCATCGACGTTTTCGGCGCCTACGAGACTTTCAACTGCTCTAATGGCGTTTTTTGTAGACTGAGCATCATTGACAAGTGGAAACCCTTCTCTATTAAATATAACTTCAGCTGTGCACTCAAAGCCAGTGGCAAGACCATGTGCCAGCTCTTTCATGCGTCGTTCGATTGTATCTCGCACGTCTTTCGTAAAACTACGGGAAGTACCACCAACACGAATTTCTGATGGTAACACATTCAATGATTGGAAAAATCCACTTTGAATAGCGCCAACACTTATCACAGCTGGATCTGTCGGTGCAATATTACGACTAACAATTGTCTGCAATGATAGAATGAATTCTGCTAACAGCACAGTCACATCGGTTGCTAGATGTGGCAGAGCACCATGGCCACCGGTACCTCGAAATGTAACAACCCAACTATCAGCTGCTGCCATCATTGGACCCGATCGAATGACAAATTGTCCAACCGGTATACCTGGAAGATTATGTAGTCCGTAGATCGCGTCCATTGGAAATCGGTGAAACAATTTATCGTTAATCATGCGAAGGGCGCCATCGTCTTTTTCTTCAGCAGGTTGAAAAATAAAGTAAACAGTTCCAGAAAATGAATCTCGATTTTCTGCCAAGTATTTAGCCGCACCAAGTAACATTGTAGTATGTCCGTCATGACCACAAGCATGCATGATACCAGGAATCGTGGAAACATAAGATACATTGTTCTTCTCAATGATTGAAAGAGCATCCATATCAGCACGCAGTCCAATAGAATGATTACCTGGTGTGTTACTTTTCAATGTGCCGACTACACCCATAGTGCCCACTCCTTCGGTAACAGTTATATCCCATTGTTTAAGTTTAGCAGCAACTATAGCAGAGGTACGTATTTCTTTCATTGCAGTCTCTGAATGAGCGTGAATATCCTGACGGATGAAAGTCAGCTCAGCCTGCATCGTACGTAATCGATCAAGAAGACTGTTGTTAATTTGCTCTTGATTTCGAGTACTAGAATCCACATGTTTCAAAATAATTACTGCCAAAATGAATAAGAGCAAAGTCCAAAGAGAAAAATGCATAGCTTCACAGGATTTGATCTTGATTGTAAATGACGATGCATAGTCAAGACAAAAGGGGATTAGCGATGCAGTTGTACAAATATCATCTTTCATGTTTTGGCAAGACTACAATGCAAATATGCTTGCTCGTTCTTTTATATTGACCAAAGAAACCTTGTTTTCTGCACATGTATATTCTTTTAAGATTTATTAAAATATTTAGTGTTAGAGTCGAAGTGGTTTTCAGATTAGAACTCAATTAAAAAACAAAAGGGTTTTTAAATATGCAGCAAAAAGCATTACTAAAATATTCTATTATTTAATCGCTTGGTTGCATATACACACGAAGTCATAGAGTATTTGGTGGATGGATTTTTGTGATTTTGCTGTATATAAATTTGCTAAAGACGAAATATAATAAGAATTTTTTCATATTGTGTTCTTGTAAAAGTTTGTGTACTGTAAGTATATCAGATAACATTGCTATTTCTTTCTTCCTCATATATGATCGAAAATTGATTAAATTTAGGATCGTGTCAATTATTTGATTTAAAAATATTTGAGGAGAAATTCAATTAGATAGATTTCTTTAGTTTGAAAGATGAATTTCTATGATTCAGAAATCTTCTTAAAGTAAATATTAATCAATTAAAACACTATCAATGGAGTGTGCGTATGTGGGTTTCTGTGAAAGGAAGATAAACAGCCAACCTCATCCATACTCACACTGACACCTACACCCAGCATGCATATATATATATATATACGTATTTAATATTCTTGTGTTACTAATTAAAAATAAAATATAATCTTGTCTGTCTAAAAACAATGTACGAGAGTCAAACAAAGAAGAACATGTATAAATTATAAATGAAATGAAGAGTTATCCGTTCACAAAAGAAATATACGATTCTCTATTATGCTGGATTCTTTTTCTATTTGGATTCATTTTTATGAACTAGCAAGTGTCGTAACCTCAGCTTGTGTAAGTTCACGACTATGCACATATACTTCATCCACCGACCCTTGGTAAGCACTATTTGAAACACTACTACTTGATGAGCAAGTATACATAAATCCCAATTGTAAATATGTTATATAACCAGAATTAGTAAATGTAAAACTATCAGTTTGACCAAAATAGCCTCCATTTACATATAACGAAAGTCCATTTGTGTAACTGTATGTCACTGAAATATGTGTCCAAGTATTTGTAGTAAGATATGGACCGACTAGAATTATCCAAGATGAAGACCATCCTTGAATAATGATTTGCCCTGTTGTACCGTAATTTGAAAAAATACCAATTAGATTGTGACATCGATAGATTGCTAAAGAATAAGAAAAATGAACTATAGTAGAAGCAGTCAGTGCTGTTGGATTTATCAATAACGAAACTGAAAATGATTTACTCGCCAAAACTCCATAACCAACTTGAAAAAAAACATGCATAAAAATAAGAGAATGAACCGCTAAAGTGTATTGCTTGATTGACACGACCAGAAACTATCACCGCACTGTTTTGTGTTCCATTAACACTATTTGGACCATTATCATTATATGGAGAAGGCATATCAAATGAAAAGTAACCAGCTAATGTGGCAGCAGTAAGAATTTCATCAGAAGTTTTTGCACGTGTAGTTATTTTTACATTATCAATATAACCATTAAAATAATTTCTTATTAAAAGAACAAGTGTTGAACCAATATCAATTGTTTCATTAATTTCTTGATAAGCACTAGCATCTGATTTAATCGTATCTTGTATTCCATTAACATACAAGATTTATTGTTTTGTATTATAATTATAAACAAAAGTGACATGATACCAAAGATTATTGATTAGATTTTGTGAACCACTTATATCATTGTGTGTAAAACCAGCAAATAAATAACCTCCTCGAACAAGAAAATATAAACATTGATTAGAACATGTCGTACATTGACATTGACTAAATATACCATAATCACCAGAATACACTGTTGTTGAAAAAATCCATGCTTCGATTGTAAAACTTCTATAGGTAAGATCAAGAAATAGGCTTGAAACTCTCATATATTGACTTGATGATGATGATAATAAACTAAGTCCTCGACCGTAACCCACAAAGGGTTGACTGTTTGTTGTTGAAAAATACGATGCACTATTCATTTATATACCATTGTAAGTATTCGATGAATCTGATGTCATAACATCAAGAGACCAATAGACAGAAATAGCGGTAGTAGCCTCAGATTCTGATGTTGTAGCTATGTTTAAAGCAAAGATATTATGCAAAAATTTACTAATCATATAATTTATTACTTAAAACTTTTTCTAGATGATTTTATAAAACAGATCGATACCAAGTACATTTCTGGACAAAGAAAAACATTCTCAATACCGTTTAACTTTGACAAAAAAATTTCTTGTGGCAGTTTTTTTTACTTTTCTCTTAAAGTACAACTAGAAATCTATTTTATTTTCTTATAAACTGAAAATAACAGTTTATATTCAAAATTATTTTCTGTCTTTCAGCATACAATATTCATCTTTTAACTATTGCAAACCAATAGATATCGTGTTACCTTGTTTTCGCGTAAGCAACATAGCAGGAACTACTGCAATAACGATTATTACGACTATAGATGAAGCTATAATAACACCTACAAGGACTTTTGTTTGTGTTGATCAACTATGAATAAAGAAAAATAACATATTGATAAGAATGAAATAGTCACAAAATATGAGTAAATATTTTACCTAGTTGTAGTTGGTATTTCAGGTAGATTGTTTATTTTTCGCATTTGTTCGATGACCATAAGTTAAATTTAATTTGTTCTTAATACTGTACTTTAAAAACGAATAATAATTTATATTATAACGGTGAAAGAAACTAGAAGTTTGTTTCTAATCTCAAGCTGCAAAACTGTCGAATCACTATACTCTCCATTAGTATCGAGATTTTTTAACAAGAGGGTGTTTTCATGGGATGTCGCCAGTCGATCCAGCGACCACATCCAAATTCAGTGAAACTTTCAGGCTTTGTAGAGTATTTTGCGCTGATCATTTTGGTTATAAAATTGTTATATTTGGTCGCTATTTTTAGAGAGATACGGATCAAATACTATTGATGCATTTTATGTTTTTTTCAATCAATTCAAGTCACATTTTTATCGAAAAACCGATCATAGTCCATGATTATCCTTTCGGATTTTAAAACCAATTACATATTTGTATTCCTCTTGAAAAACTGCACCAGAATCCTTAGGAATCTAAAAACTTTTCACGCATTTTTATACTGCCCACTGATTCACAATGTAGAGGAACAGTGTATGAAAAATTCGATCAGAAAGTTGGAATGAACGAGAATGGTGGCCTTACCAGTTCGATAGAGCAGAACTTGCTCTACAACATCCACTAATTAGTTTTCTCCCCGACCTTGATTATAAAATGAACGACTGTCAATACTATTTTAGATTACAATTTTTCATCAAATTCAAGTGAATATATCGGTGAGATCTAATCAGATGGCTTGTTAATCACTTCAAAATTCACTGAGATTTGAAAGAATATGTTGATCTGATCATTTTGATACTAAATTATCTAATGTTCAACTCTATTTTCACGAATAAACAAGTCAAATAATATCAGTGTATATAATATCCTTTTAACTATTATGCATAAAAAAAAACAATGCATTTTTTATGAAAAGAAGGGAGTAGCACCATATTATTTATTTAAGCTAGAAACCTGTGTATATTAGAGTCGAACATTAGATAATTTAGTGCCAAAATGATCAGATCAACATATTCTTTCAAATCTCAATAAATTTTGAAGTAGTTAACAAGCCATCTGATTAGATCTCACCGATATATTCACTTGAATTTGATGAAAAATTGTAATCTAAAATAGTTTTGACAGTCGTTCATTTCATAATCAAGGTCGAGGAGAAAACTAATTAGTGGATGTTGTAGAGCAAGTTCTGCTCTATCGAACTGGTAAGACCACCATTCTCGTTCATTCCAACTTTCTGATCGAATTTTTCATATACTATTCCTCTACATTGTGAATCAGTGGGCAGTATAAAAATGCGTGAAAAGTTTTTAGATTCCTAAGGATTCTGGTGCAGTTTTTCAAGAGGAATACAAATATGTAATTGGTTTTAAAATCCGAAAGGATAATCATGGACTATGATCGGTTTTTCGATAAAAATGTGACTTGAATTGATTGAAAAAAACATAAAATGCATCAATAGTATTTGACCCGTATGTCTCTAAAAATAGCAACCAAATATAAAAATTTTATAACCAAAATGATCAGCGCAAAATACTCTACAAAGTCTGAAAGTTTCACCGAATTTGGATGTGGTCGCTGGATCGACTGGCGACATCCCATGGAAATACCCTTTAGTATTCACTTATTCAAACATCACTTGAAAATTCAGACATTGATTCAGGTTTGCATTCAATTAATTGTCTAAATTTATTAAGTTTAGCACTTAAAATGTTTTGAAAATTTCCCATTGTTTTTCAATTAATTAATCTTGAATATACATATGTTGAGATTCTAGTGGTCTCCATAAAACAAAGAAAAGATTAAGTTGAGCTATTTCATTGGATCCAGAACTTAATAAACATTTAACAAAAAAAAACCGATTGTTCAATGAATTTGTTAGAAGATGAATGAATGATCGAATAGTTTCAATTCAAGTAAACAAATAAGCGTATTATTAACACAAGTAAATATATCAAATGAGAATTTCTCATAATTAAACTAAAACATTCAGAAAATTTTAGCTCATTTAACAACTGAAAGGGATTGAAAATGCGTGTGCTCATAAAGACTAGTGCTTCGGTAGAAAGATTATTTAGCTCAGCTGGATTAACATTTACTCAATGGCGAATACGTTTATCATCAAGTTAAAATCTTCAAATATATTATTTAGTTTTTCTTGTTGTCTATCTATTGATATTGACTATATTTTGAATAATTAATATTTTAAGTTTGTTTTATTCAGTTTATGAAACGGTATGGTGATCAAATATTCTGATGGTTTTTTTCTTGTTTTGACTTTAATGATATATTAAATCATGAGAAAAACGAACGAAATAAGACCTACCAATTAGGGTGTGGGTGTCGGTTTCAGTCTCTTCATGCACACCCACACTCACTCAACACAACATCTTGTAGTACGTGCCAAACAAACTTAATCGCTCAGCCATAAAGACTGTGCATCAATAGACGATTGAAACTGAAATTGAACATTCTTGTTAAAAAATAACTATAGCAACAAATAGAATGGCGAATCAGATTCTTAAACAAATCACTGATACGAGTAAAATGCTTGAAGAGCAAATCATTTTAATTTCTGTTTAACATGATTCTGAGCTTTGAGAAAGATTTTACGACATTCAAATGTCAATTTGTCATATAAATTCATCATATAGATCAATGCAGGCAAAACTGAGCATGTTCACATTTACTGTGACTTTCATTCTTCACAAGAACTATTTTTCTGAATCGATTCTTTCAACATTGATATATGTATAAGTGTTGAACTTTTCAGGTGACTATTAATTAAATCAATTAATTAATTAATTAAAAAATAATTAGCAAACATCTCTCTAATCATATGAGAAAAGAATCAAAAACTTCAGGATACACTCTACGCAACTCGCCAACATTAGCAGGAACACTTTCGATACACATTCATCCCTTTAAAAAAATCATAGACAATCCAAATGTACACTACATCTTTTCACTGAAGACATATATATGTAAAACGACTCAAATAATACGGCACTCAAATATCTTCATCCTTTCACGATACGAAAGCTACCACCAATGTCTTCCTTATTAAGCACGCTATATTGAAAATCAAGAAGCTTTATTTTTCTCCAACAGAAATGTAGAAAAAAGAACGTGCCACTAGCTTCAATACGTCGTTCCAGTTATCCATCATACCATCTTTATTGGTAATATTCATCATTTGTCTTGTCCTTTACTCGATTCCATCATTTGCTGTAAACGATGCTGGAATTCATCACCGATTTCATTGCCTCGAAAATTCAGTGTTTTAAGTGTCTGTGTGAAAAAGTGAAGAGGAGAATATGAAAGAGATGAAGGGAGTATGAGGGATACCGTGTTAGCTTGTAAAGCATCAGCCAGATATTTTGCCGCTACATCTCTTATTCGATTGTACGAGATATCTAGTGTAGTGAGAGTCTGTATGAAAAAAATGAAGATGTGGATATAAGATGGATGAACAGCGAATTAGAGTCACCTTGTTAGTTCGTAAAGCGTCAGCCAGATGTTGTATTCCTACAACACCGATCCCAGTGCTTTCGAGATTGAGTGCAGTGAGTGTCTGTGTAAAAAAAGTCCAGATGAGTATATGACAAAGATGAGGAGAGAATGAAGGTCACCGTGTTAGTTCGTAACGCGTCTGCCAGATGTTGTACTCCAATAGCACCAATTCCCGTACCTTTGAGATTCAGTGTGATCAGTGTCTATGTGAAAAAGCGCAGATGGACATGCAAGAGAGAAGAAGAGAAAATAAGAGTCACCGTGTTGGTTCGTAAAGCATCAGCCAGATGCTGTGCTCCTAGAGCTCCAATTTCATTGGACTCGAGATTGAGTGAGGTGAGTGTCTGTATTAAAAAGCATAAACAGGCATATAAGATAGATGAAGAGAAGATGAGATTCACCGTGTTGATTCGTAAAGCATCTGCCACATGTTGTACTCCGAGAGCTTCCAATTCGTTGGACGAGAGATTGAGTGAGGTGAGTGTCTGCGTCAGAAAGTGTCAATAGTGATATTCAAGAGATGAAGAGAGAATGATGGTCACCGTGTTATGCTGTAAGGCATCAGTCAAATGTTGTGCTCCAACAGCTTTGATTTGATTCCAGGAAAGACCTAGTGTGGTGAGTGTCTGTGTAGAAATGTGCAGATGGAAATGTGAGAGGGATAAACAGAGAGTAATGGTCACCTTGTTATTGCGTAATGCAACAGCTATATGTTGTGCTCCTATATCTCCTATTTCATTGGATGAGAGAATCAATGAGGTGAGAGTCTGTGTGAGAAAGTGTAGATGGGCATATATGAGAGATGGAAAGACAATGAGGGTTACTGTGTTATTTCGTAAAGCATCAGCTAGATGCTTTGTTCCAAGAGTTCCGACTTGATTCCAGGAGAGATCCAGCGTGGTGAGTGTCTGTATGAAAAAGTGCAGATGGGCATATGAGAGAGAGACGAACAGAGAGTGAGAATCACTTTGTTGTTCTTTAGGGCAATAGCCATATGTTGCGCTCCTTTGTCTTCAATTTCATTGGAGGAGAGATATAATGATGTGAGTGTCTGTGTGAGAAAGTGCAAATTGGGGATATGAAAGATATGAAGAGAGAATGAGAGTCACCGTGTTGATGTGTAAAGCACCAGCTAAATGTTGTGCTCCGAAAGCTGTGATTCGATTATCCGTGAGATCTAGTGTGGTGAGTGTCTGTATGAAAAAGTGGAGATAGGGATATGAAGAGAGAAGAAAAGAGAATGTGAGTCACCTTATTATTCCGTAAAGAATCGGCGAGAAGTTGTGCTCCCGTATGTCCGATTTTATTAGAGGAGAGATATAGTGAGGTGAGTGTCTGTATGAAAAAGAGCAGATGTAGATATGAAAGATCTTAGGGCATACCAAAAGTAGTGACGCTAACGCTATAAAATCTTACAGAAGGCTCGAACAAAATTCTCTTTCTACATGTACTGATAGTTCAAATAAAGTTCTATAATTCTACAATATTTTATCATTCTTCAGGCAGTATTATTATGGAACAGTTTCGATGTGTTAAATTTTGCTGTTAGTTATTAAAAATTGTTCTTCTTGTGAATATAACAACATTGAATTTTTGGAAATCACTCACATCTTGCGAGGGATGTGAGAATCTTAGATTTTTGGAAATTCAATAACTCGTGAAGGAAACATTCTTATGGGCTGAAATTTTTTTAGACATTCTAGCAGCAAGTACATCTATCTGTGGGTGAAATCTCAGGTTGAAATATCGCCACTTGATTTATTGATGTGCACCGTGTTGTAGTCTCAAATTCTAGGAAAACGACTGTAACTTAGAACAGAAGGTCTAAAGGTACTTCTTCTTTTAAAAGTTTTTTGGTATTTCACTAGTGTCAATCTTATACATAGAGACTAGAATCGAAAATGATTTACTACTTGAAACGATCCTTTCAATAGACATATATCTTCTTTTGTGCTTTTCTTTTAATTTCATTTTGGTCTTCTCTTGCCTGCTCTTTCTGTTTCGTCTAATAGCCAGCCATCTTCATACATGTAAAGATAGATCTCGTTTGTTTTTTTGCATACGTATAGTTAATTTATCCTGTATTCACAAGAAGAAACATTTTCAAAAAATTAACAACGAGCTTTAATATATCGAAGCTATGCTATTATAATATCACCCAAACAATGGTGAAATATTGTAGAATTATAGAGCTTGATTTGAGGTATCAGTATATGTAGAAAGAAAATTTCTGCGAGCCTTCTATAGGATTTTACAGTGTCGGCGTCACTACTTTTGGTATGTTCTAAGTATGAAGAGAAGATGAGAGTCACCGTATTCTTTTGTAAGGCATCAGCCAGAAGTTGTGCTCCAAGAGCTCCGATTTGATTGTAGGAGAGATGTAGTGAGGTGAGTGTCTATGTAAAAAAGTACAGATGAGGATATGAAAGGAATGAAGGTAGAATGGAAGTTACCGTGTTATTTCGTAATGTATCAGCAAGAACTTGTGCTCCGAGAGCTCCAATTTTATTGGAGGAGAGATGTAGTGAGGTGAGTGTCTATGTGAAAAGTAAAGATAGGAACGTGTGAGAGATGAACAAAGAATGAGGGTTACCGTGTTATTTCGTAAAGCATCAGCTATATGTCTTGCTCCTATATCTCCGATGTTATTGTTGTGAAGATTTAGGGAGGTGAGTGTCTATGTGAAAAAGAGATGGGGATGTAACAGAGATGAACAGAGAATGATAGCCACTGTATTATTTCGTAAAGCATCAGCCAGATGTTGTACGCCTTTGTCTCCAATTTCATTGTTGTGAAGATTTAGCGTGGTCAGTGTCTATGTGAAAAAGTGAAGATGACGTTATCATACGACAAATAGCATAACAGAGTAGGAAAAAAATCTGTTTGGTTAACTTATATGAAGGAGTAAACGAAGCCAATCAATGACTAAAACAGTTAGTACAAAAAGGCAGTGGCGAGTGCTGGCGGGTGGTTGAATTCTCATTGAATAATATACGATGCTAGCCCAAAAAGGGTTGAAAAAAAAAGGTTTTGGATTCTACATATATAGAATTGATTTTTGAAACTATTTTATGAATATTCCCAGAGTATAGATTAAAAACTTTCATGTTGATTTGTATGATGCGAAAATTTCTAATGAATAGTTTTCTTTTCCTTCTTTGATAAGTTATCCTTTTCAATGAATCAAAGAGCATTCATCTTTCGAGATAGGGTAGTGGAAAAACGTGAAAATTGCAGTAATGACTTTAGCAGTTGACTTTTGGTAATTACCGAAAGTAGCGGTTTCATGTACTTTCGTCATTAGCGCAATTGAGCTATTGGCTATTGTCGAAAGCTCAGTCTACTTGAGGATGAAAGTCGAATAAAAACATAACTTTTGGCAATGACCAAATGTCTTGGTTTAGTCGATAATCCATTAAGAGTGCTCCTTAAAAAAAGTCAATTTTGATCAAGCTTGTTGATTTTGTGATTTATAACTGGTTAGATAGAGCTAAGTGTCTACTTTCGAATGCACTATAACTTATTAATTTTATGATGAGATTTAAGGATATTACATAAGTCTTTCTGAACGTCCCCCGAGAAGAAAATAACGTTTTTTCTAAAAGCTTTTGATTTTTTCTCAAAATAGGATTTTTGATTCTTACATTTCCGTGCGTCCCAGATTTCTCCGCCATTTTAAAGGCTAGAAAGCGAGGCTTTGTATCAAAATGAAGGCAAAGACTAGCTCTACAACTTAGCAGAGTCAAGTTTTTCGATTTCTCTATTAATGTTTATAAAAAACTAATTGTTATGGGCCTATACCCCTTAGGTTTTTCATACTTCATCAGAGGAGTTTTGTAAAAAGACAAGCGAAGAGAAAATTGAAAAATCAGATCCTGTTAAGTTGTAACGCCACATCTTAGCCACATATTAAAACCAACCCGACCTTTCTAGCATTTGAAATGGCGGAGAAATTTGGGATGCACGGAAGTCTACGTTTTAACCCATCATCTCAAGTTAACTGTTCGTAGACTCAATGTGTCGAGCTGAAATTTTCACTGTAAGGTGTCTATAAGTCGAGATACATCTTCACTGAAAATTTCATCAAAATTGGATGCTCCGAAAAATAACTTCATATTTGAGAGGGTCCTTAGTTAATCATGTTTGAAAAATCTCACTTTCGCTAATTTTTCTTAACTAGTGAACTTTTGCAATAAATGAGTAGCATCTTGTTAGGAAGGCATATCAGTTAATTAACTCACACATTCGAGTGAGAATTATAACGGTTCTGAGTTACAAAGCTGAAAAAGTTTTATTCTTGGACTTTCGGCAACGTGGAATTATATATTGCCAAAAGTCCAGTGATAGCCTATTTAATTAAAAGTAATATCAACAGTCTATTACAAAGTCTGTGGCAATTGTAGAGAATCAACTACGAAAGTCAGTACTGCGAAACTCATGTTATCTGGATAGCAACCAACTCGAACTAAATGGATATATTCGAACAATGAAATGTAGTCATCCATGTCAACACCAAATCCAACATAGGCGCGTTTTGGCACTCAGAGTGTATACAGAGATACCGCAAAGATGGATCAAGTCACCTGAAATCTCATACAAAACATCCTATTCATTATTGTACAAGACTTGTGTTCGCTTAAGTCAGAAAATTTGTTGTTATGTGAGAAGAATCACGAAGTAAAGAAGTTCTTAGCGTCAATGGATCGTTTCATCAATCAAATAAATTACTTATCTTCTGTTAACTAAACCTCAATTCAGAGAACATCAACTTCTGAAAAGTTACATTTCATTTACTTTATCCAAAGATCATCATGAGTGTCAGAGTATAACTACCGTAAAAACCATTTCTTATTCATTTCCTTTGACTATAAAAGCCTGTTGGTGTTCTTTGAACAATTGTATAAATAGTATAATTTCAGAGCGTTTTTAAAGTTTCTTAGGCGCGGGAACTTCTTAGAAGTATGTTTAGTTTGTTTTGATACCATCGTTTTTTAGTAAATGTTTAAATTCTCAACATTTAACTAAGTATCTTCTATGATCTTCAAATCAATTCATCTAAAGGATTCTTTCCTACAATTACTATAGAAAAATGAAACTGCATTGCGGAAACCTTCGATAGATTTTAAAAAAATAGATGAACTTTGTTTTCTATACAATAAAGCATTGCAGAAGAAAATAAGAAACTCAATGAAATCTTCTGAAATAGTTTGGATAATGTGATGATTGTTTGCTTTTGGGTAGTACTCATTAATTTCAACATATTGTCATTGAACTATTACTATTCTAAAATCAACAAGTAAAGTAACCAATATATTCATTTGTTGAATTAAATGATGTCTTGAAGATGAAAGAAATTTGACTTCATGGTATCGATAAAATTTACCTGGTATCGATGATATTTGTCAGTAATTGCATTCAGTTGTGTACATACATTACGAACTGAACATAAGATTGTGAATTCATCGAGCTTGTCCAAAATGCGAAGGACAAGCTCAACAGGTAAGTTCAAAAGAGACGAAGGAACTTTATTGGCCATAAATATTGCTTGCTTGCGAACACTATATTTTATTATAATGAATGTCTGTTGAAACTGATTTTTCTTTATATCGATGTTTTTATTGACTATGTCTCATTAACTTTCAGCATGCTTGAGTGATTTTTCTTTCTTACACAGACATGAAATAAGTGTAATACGAATAATCCAATCGAAAAGCAACTTTGTAAAAATAGATGTCAATGTATCATATGCTTTAATCTGAATTTTATACGAAGCTTCGATATATAACTGAACACTTCCAAGAGTTTCCATTCTTCTTCAATATAATCGAGGTCTCCTTTCAGTTTTCTTTTTGTCTGTTGCACTTTGCCATTCGAGGTAAAAGTAAAGAGGAAAAAGATGAGTGAAAGTAGTGGAAGATAATAGAACCAATAGACAAAAAGAGTGACACAGACATTGGTAGCGATGACATTGTTGTGATCTTATTGTTTCAATGAAAAATAAATATCACACGTGTGAACAAGGAACATTTTTACTTTAAACACATTTATCACAGCGCCCTCACCCGCACACTATGATGTGTGTGTGTGTAATTTACACCAATCAATGTGAAGTGTGTTTTAAAAACTATAAATGTATGCGTTATTTCCACTGTTCATAGGCTTTTGTTGTAGTAAACGTCGAGTGTATCCACTGCTTGCTTCAATTCATCACAACATATTTTTTCGATTTCATTCACGTCTAAAAATATCTTGTGAGCATGATTTTTTCTTTTGATTAACAGTAACCAAAATCACATTTTTTTATACATATCGCTTTCCAGACAAAGAAAAGAAAAGGTAGAAAGTGAATGAACAGCAAGAACGTGAAATGTCACCAGTTTTGAGAATAAATTGCTTATTAAATTTTATTCCAAGACATTAATGAAGAATTCGTATCAAGATTTTGTAAAGTCACTAGAGAACGATTAGCAGAGAAATCTACGGCCTTTAGAAGCAATAGTTCTCATGTTAATAATTTTACAGAAGTAAAATTAGTATCGAATTCGACTTTTTCTTGTTTACATTGACTTTTCTGACTTGTGTTGGATCTCTAATTGTTTCTGCTAGGTGTTGAACTTAATATTCTATCGAATTGCTTTAATTGGCATGAATTAAAGAATGATAGAAAAAAGATAGAAAAAAAAGAGCCGATATAACACAAACTAGTGGAACATTTATACATATCAAGTTAAAGTGAAGGATGAGATGTCTAAATTGTTTAGAAAAATGCTTGATGTGGGTGTGGAATGTAGGGTGTGGATATGGATGTAGGTGTGTACCTTCTTCTATCTCAGATCTACATCTACACGCGCACACGCACACCCCGACAATTTGATTCAAGTTTTGAAAATGATGCAGTATAAATTCAATGGCTCCTAATGCGTTTGAGACACATTGGTGGTATGCGCTAATGTAGTTGATTTGGAATAAAAATCTGATTAAACATAAAAAAGTCAGTTATTATCGATTTGGAACAATAAATCTAATAAACATTTCAATAATCGGCTCCAGTCTATTAAAAAAATGGTATTTTTAATCAATTTGTAAATTAAAATCAAATTTTAATCCAATTATTTGTGCCGTTTTGTTCCGAATCGAAATAGTTCGAAACTAGAACCAAAGACGTGTGTTTCTCTCTCTGATTAGTGTGATCGACACTAGCACAAAACATTTGAGCTTCGTTCGCATCATGTGCAATATCTACCAACATCTTGTCGAATAGAAAGAGATTTATGATAAAGAAAAAGACACATATTTGCTCTAGTGCAATTCTAGTGGTCAATCTGATTTCAAAGTAAAAGAAAATATGGTACTAATTTGTTATCACTCCACAAAAATCTTTTTAATTTTTTTTGATTTTATCTTATCTTTTAGCTTTTAACATAAAAATAGGGATGAGGGTAAGGAGTCTTGTTGCGTTTGAGAATAAAAATTTTTTGTGAGGCAATAACAAATCCGTACCAAAAAGCATTTTCAGTCTGTATCATAATCATATTGTTACGATGCTGATAAGCTTTTTCTAAAGTTCGTAAAATGTGGTGACACAAAAAATAAGCATATGATTTTACAGAATAACGCTCGATGCTCAGGAGGAAAATAAAAAACATTCTCAAAGTTTTTCGTCTGAATGAGTGACTTGAAGTATAAAATTCATTTATATCTCTTTGGTTTTATCGTGTGATTAATTCTCTGATAATTTTCTGAATGAATCAAATTCATATTGTGCAGTACATTTCCCTAATTCTGTCGGAAAAATCTTACCATTTTTTGTTTCAACTAGTGTGCGGCTATTTTACATCCGATCAAAAATATTTTTATATTTAGATAATCTTTGGATTCTCCTCTTTCAAACGATATATTGTTAGTCTTTGATTTTTCATGTTTTCATCGTGAAATTATCGGCCTACGAAAAATACTTGCACCTGACAGAATTAGATAGTAGTGACCTAATCCTGACGACCAGCAAAAAACTTCCCTAATTATTATGCCTCTAACAAATTTTTATATAGAAAAACTCAATTTTAGGAAACAAACTAATTTTCTCATTTTTTTTGCTGAGAAATGGAGGGGAGGTGTCTGAGACATTTTTTTAGAGCGGATCAAGCTCTATCATAGTCTAAAGGTTCAAGACAACTCTATTTTCTTTTATCAAAATACAGATCTTGGAATGAAGACACCTAAGAGTAATGGAAAAAAGTTGTCCCTAATTCTGACGGTAATTGTTTTTATTCCTAACTATGACTTTTCAGTCATTTTTTGTGTCCCTAATCACGATGGTAACTTTTGTTTTTGTCCTACAATATAGCAGTCAACTATTCCTGTGCCGATACTTCATTACAAAATTAGTATACCAGACTTTATTCAAAAATAACGTGTTCATATATGATGGTATTGTGTGCGTGTAATATTCGTATAGCAGTGCTCACGATGGCTTCTACTACATGTTAGATATACTGTAAACAGACGTTTAGAGTCGTGCTATACAGATTATCATAGTGGGTATTCAAAACGCTTCTAGTGATTGTGTGAGGGTAGAAGACAACAAAGAACTTCGGACAGACAACATAAATATTAAGTCATCATTTGCAACGGATAAACGGCTGTTTCATGCCGGATCTTACTCAGTTTTGACAGCTCTTTTATGTAAAAAATTGACATTTCTTGCAAATCTTATACAAATGAAAAAACAATATAGCTAGGATATTAGGAAAGAATATAAAAGTGAAAAAGTTTAATTTTCTCATTTTTTTCAGATCTAAACAGGGACAGCTAAAATATTGATATTAGAGATATATATCAAGGTCTCTATTGAATGGAATGGTTTTAAACTTGTTCTCAGGGGAGGGAGGGGGGGGAACACTCAAATATGTTCCCTCGTAAGTACATAGATATGAAGTATTTTGACGTACTTTTGAATATTTCCAGCGACTTTTGTATTTCAAGCTGCTTTCAAAGTTAAAGTATGCTGTTCATGGTTTAGCTATGTGCTACAAGTTTTGAAAAACGATGAATACAGTAGTTACATTTTATGAGTGAAGAATGAAACAAAGCCACGTGTCGAGAAATAACTCGAGAGTACGTAGAAGAAGAATACCAAAAAATGAGTATCAGCATGAGGACAGTAAACACTTTGGAGAACGAGAAAGAACAACCAACATTATGCAGATACTTATCTACGTATATCAACATACAGTAGATATCTACTGTTCTATAAAACAAACCGACGAACAATTTTCAGTAAGTAACAAAAGCTATCACCTCAAGAAAAATAAAAATGGGCAAGCTGGAGGGAAAAATTGCTCTGATTACAGGTGGCTCGGAGGGAATTGGTTTTGCTACTGCTCAGCGATTCGTCGCTGAAGGTGCAGAGCATGTTTTCATTACTGGACGGCGACAAGAAGTACTCAACGAAGCCGTGAAAAAAATCGATGCAAAGAATGTGACCGCAGTTCAAGGTGACGTATGTAATATGGCTGATCTCGACAAGTTATACAGCGTGATTCAGAAAGAAAAAGGTCGTTTAGATATTCTCTTCGCCAACGCAGGAACTATCTCAAGAAAACCGTTGGGCTCGATCACCGAAAAAGAATTTGATGATATATTCAACGTTAATGTGAAAGGAGTGTTATTCACCGTTCAAAAAGCCTTACCAATATTCGTCGACGGTGGATCGATCATTCTGACTGGATCTATCCGTTCTATCCAAGGAGCTGCAGACAGAACTCTCTACAGTGCTTCGAAGGCAGCTGTACGCTCTTTCGCCCGCTGCTGGACAATCGACTTAAAGGAGCGCAAGATTCGAGTGAATACTTTGAGTCCAGGACCAATCGATACATCTTTATTGAGAAGTGCCGGAAACAATGAAGAGGAGAAGAAAGCATTCATGACCAGTTTCATAGCAGCATCACCGATGAACCGCATTGGCACATCTGATGAAGTAGCCAAAGCGGCAGTCTTTCTCGCATCCGACGATAGTAGTTACGTAACGGGCATCGAACTTTTTGTCGATGGGGGCATGGCACAAATCTAAGGCATCTGTTTTGTGTGCTTAAGTTGCTAATAAAATATATTCAACTTGAAATGAGAACTAATAATAGAATGTCGCATTTGGTTTATTGTGAATCTTCACCTTTCACCACGAAGTTCTCGACGGTGGAAGGAGCTATTGTATATCCTGGTAACAAAAGAATTGAATGTTTAGGATGTGGTGTGGGTTGTAGGTCTCGGATACTGACGTGGATGTTGGTGATATTAGAAGATCTAGATCAACACCCACGCTCACACATTTTTCAAAAAACTTTTACAACAATGCAGATGACATCTGTATTTATATAGATGTGTTTAAAGCCACCTTAGCAGACTCTTGAGCAAGGTCGAAATCAGTTGTGGTATACTCTTCTGAATTCACATCCATATTCTAGATTATTTCCAGCTTAAGTCATTGCCCATAAGAGAGCATCGTAAATTGAGCTGGACTGCTCAGTGGTTTTCCACATACGATTCAGAGCTCGAAACCGGATCGAATTATCGAATTATTCGACCTGAATCAATTCAATTCGGTCAAATCGAACCAATTTAACATTTTCAAAAAGTAGGTCGAATCGAATTGAAAAAATAAAATAGAAGATGCTTACATCTACAGCTACGATTATCGTGTCAAATATTCTCAAAGTAGATCTTGTTCTCAACGTTTCTCTCCTATTAAGTGGCTTAGCATCTTGTTATTCTGTCTGAAGAATTGTGCAAGTAAGTGTTCGGTTAATTTTACAATGACAAACTTGCATACATTTCGCAAATTTTGTGTGACCTGATAAATTTGATTTTAATAAAAAGAAAATTACAGGAAAACAGAAATAGCTTATAATTTTCAATAGTTCATTGTAATTCATAAGTTTCAGGGTTGATAGTTTGTGATGATACATGAATGATAGATATGTGGATGATTGTCTCTAATATTTTTTGGATAACAATTAGTGACAAGAATGGTAGGTATTGCTGGCATAGTTTTCTTTGCACTAATTATCTCATACAACGGCGACAAAAAAGAAGAATTCTTTTCCAAAATGCATTACGAAAGAATTTACTTGAGAGAATCGACATATAGAAAGATATAGCAAAATTGAAACGGTGCAAACAGCCACCAAGCCGTAGAGCAAACGATTCTCCAGCCCGTTGATCGACTGTTTTATTTAAGATAGTAGCGATGATGATCGTGCAACTATACGAACCAAGATGTAATCGAATAAGCACTATGCTTCGAATCACTCGTTTTACAATGATCTAAATTTTCAAAAATCTTCAAACGAAGGTCAATGAGCTTTGTCAAGCGAATGAGATTTCAATAACAGTACTAAATGTTTCAATAGCTACAATTTGATCAACCCTTCTTGTAGGACATACATTAGCTAATAAAAATTTTCTATATTTAACTTCAACTGTTTTATTTTCTGATATTTGTATTGAGGTTGGTGGAATATTTTCCTTGATAGCTGGGTTTCTTTTCTCATTTAATTCACGTGCAAATTCCTGAAATGATTGAGTGCGAATTGATGATGATCGAACAAATTTGTGAATTCCTTCAATTGTATCAATTATATTTTGTATTGTATGTATATTTCAACTATTACCCAATGTCAAGTCGAACGAATGTGAATCACGATGCACGTGTAGTATATGAGGATATTTTTCTCGGATTAGTGGTTGACAACCACAGATTTAGTCCAGGAACAGTATATCTTGGGTTGTGATATATACTTAATAAAAAAATAACACTAGGATAAGGACATTTACTGTGAGATGGACTTAGACGTAAAGCATAGTTTTTCGTCATCATACTTACAGGTATAATTTGTTATATCGAGATATGAATATAGCAATACCTTTTGTATTGAAGATGATATTACTTATCTTTCGTTACTAGAGGGTAAGAGTGATAGACAAATATACAGTAGTTTCGAACAGTAATGCATTCTTTTTTCAGTTTAATTTTTTTTGAAGAACATAGTATGATTATAATCAGCTGTACAGTGGGTCTGTCACTAAAAATACTGGACCATGAAAATGGTGGTACTATCATTGGGTTAAGATCGTCTGCATATCTTTTATCGTTCTAACAATACCTACAGTTGTCCGCTCTCTGGTGTTAAAACTCGTAATTCTTGTACCAAGAAATCCTGAAGCCACCACCACATCACCACTACCAGCAACAACCACATTATCCACACCATTAACGACAAAAACATTAGTAGCAACGCCATCACCAACAACAATATCGACATCAACAATAACTACAACCACTACTCAACACTCAGATAAGCTCTACAGTAACGCTTCTTAACCTTCTAAATGCAACTTTTACATCAGATGTATGTAGTTGCTCGGTATCTAGCGGTGGTCTATATCTGGCTAAAGGTTGCAGTAAAAGGATCAGTCATATCTTGTCATCGATAATTCGACCTTTATGATAAGAAAAGATGCAGTAATAGTAATCGCCATTTATGGATCTTATTCCCTGCCATCTAGATTTATATAAGCTTAGAGTCACATGTCCTAATTGTTCCATAAAAAAGTTTTTCAATATTTTATCCATAGCTTTGACTAATAAAATCGTAGTAAACTGTTTTAGTTTCCTGAAACAGTAAGCATTTAATCATCGATCAGTATAATATTAATCAATAATTGATTAGTTGATCACTTCGAAGAACCGTGAGAATAGAATAAGAATCAATTTTCATTGAAAAACATTGCTTCATTTTCTTTCACGCCACGTATTTTTTTTCTGATCTTATATATACCGAAGTCAAATAACAATGCATACAGTTGTCAGAAATAAATTATTCAAGAACTACATGCTTGTATAAAGCGAGCACAAATTAACTTTAATTTGCTTCTCTTTCATTCATGTCAATTATTGCAGCTTTTTATCCAAATAAACAGGATCCATAAGTACAACTACGTCCTAGTGCTGAGTAAATTTTGTATTATTGTATTGAAATCAATTTACAAAGGCTTCTGAAATTTTTCGACATTTGACTTCTTCCCATCAACATATGCATTTTTCTAGGCATGTAGTAGTTTTAAGACCATACGAAAAGATCTTTAATTTCAATATTTATTCCAAGCATGCTCAAAAGTGACTCAGATATACAGAGTCAACATAGCAAATGAAGAATATTTGGAAACTTTATGTATCGACGAAATATTTTCTCTTGTCGCCACTTTTTGAATCATAGCTTCTTTCCAAGTGTTTGAATATCTTTAAGGTAAACGCGTTTTTTACTCGTCCAAAATGCAACATTTTTAGGTGTATACGCGTCCTGACCGGAAGCTTTCTATTAGTTTCAGGACACTCCTTTTATTTTCAAGTTATTGACATAAGATCCATTCGGTTAAATGATAACAGTCATGATGATGATATTGATCGTAGCGTTGGTCAAGATAATTCACCCTGTATATCTTTGACAAATCTTCATGAATCAAATTGACTTGTCCTGGAAGTTGAAACAAGTTTCTACAAAAGCTCATCGAACTTTCTAGACACCAATATAAAACATCGTATAGACACTCTAATAGTATGAAACACGTATGCCAGTTTTTTCGATTGAGACTGGTCTGAATACGCTCGTTATTGATAATGCGTCTAACTGCGTCTAAAATACAACATTTTAAGATATTTGGACGAATTCTGACACAGAACTGTATTATAACCAGAGGAACAACAGATCATAGAGCCAGCCCACTTGTTTGTGTTTATATGCCTAAGACAGATACCATACATGTAATATTTGAAACTTGAATTCAAGTATTCAACTATCAGTTAAAGTATTCAAGTGTTCAACTATTCAGGTATTCAACTATTCAAGTATTCAACTATTCAAATTTTAACTTCTCAAGTGTTCTGCGAATATTCAGTGGGGAAGCGCGTATTCCAGCCTGACACACCTTTTACTTCAGCGTCGTGGCGTGGGGGACACGAAGCGCTCCCGAGGAGCCGCGACTCATGTACGTCTCTGTGTACACAATTATTCCTAATAAGTTCTGCACAGTAGCTCAAGCTTCTCACATACTTCTTGTAGCATTCCAGATAATGTCTGAAGCATCTCAATCAAAACCTGTAGAACCCTAGGGAATGCTTGTAGCATCCCAGATATACCTATCGATGTTAGATGATCCTGGTGGCATTCTAGACGTTGACTAATCGAGTACTTGGATACTTGAATAGTTGAATAGTTGAATAGTTGAATAGTTGAATACTTAAATAGTTAAATACTTGAATAGCTGAATAGTTGAATAGTTGAATACTTGAATAGTTGAATACTTAAATAGTTGAATACTTGAATAGCTGAATAGTTAAATAGTCGAATAGTTGAATTCAACTTTCAAGCTTGACACTACTGAAACGAAGAGAG
>CAJNOL010000420.1:69066-119713 GCA_905250125.1 Rotaria sordida
CAAATAGCATAGAAAAATAGAGCTTTCTTTTCTCTATCAGACTGTATAGAAAAAAAGTTTCTCAGAGTTTTCTATAAGAAATTGATATATCTCCGCCACCACTTATGGACTCACCTAAACATTTTTCGTCGCTACCAATAGTTGGCAAAATACGTTGGATTCTCTACGATAGGAAAAGATGTGCTTTTGTTGGTAAAATGTTCAAAATCAAAGACTACGTACTACAGCTAAGAGCATTTGAAGTGGAAGAAATGAATAAACTTGATTGTTTTCTTTTCGAAAACATGTGTTATAAAAAGACATTAACGTTAATATCACTGAATGGATTTTTATGTTTCTTTACATTCTTATGGTAAATCCTTTACTATTTTATAATTAGTGTATCACTTTTCTCTATCTTATTTTCTCATTAATAAAAAAAATTTATCTTTCAATTGAAGATAAGTAAATAGAATTCAATATCATTTAAAAAGTAGTTAAAGTCAAAAAGAAGAGAAACGGTCCAATTCGAATATAAAATGTACTTACTTTAAATCAAAAGATGCACCTGAATGAATGACATAAAAATTTATCTAGTTGAGACAGAATAAAATATATGATGTTGAATAAAAACGAGAATGAAATTTCTAAATGAAACAATAAATACGTCAAAATAAAAACTTTAAATTGTTGTTCATCGTAACTTACCAATAATAACAAAACCATCTGTTTCTTAAAATGAAGATAAATAAATAAATATAGCCCAACGAATAATATATAAATAAATTTATCTGGTTATGAGAGAGTAAAATATACGATGTTGAACGAAAACGAGAATGAAACATCTAAAAGAAACAATTCAAAGCTTAAAAAAGCTTTGAAGTGTTGGTCATCGTGATTTACTAATAGTAAGTTCGACAAATTATATTTCCAAAGAGGGAACTAATTTTTTTTTCTCAATCAGGAGTGCATATCGACTGTTTACTTTGTTTATTATACAAACTATAAGTTCACCTTACTTGCACAATTATCATTACTATTAATAATAATTTTGATAACATTATTAAAATATCAACAGCATATCATTCGTTTGTCTAAACAAAAAAATACTTTGTGAATATTCACCAAAATGATAATTATGACGCGTGATTTCCTGTTGCATATTAGTGTCTAGAAAATAAGACGCTTCTCATGTCAAAAATATGTCTAAAGTAGATTTTAGACGGTTGCACCGTCTTGTAAGACACATGGCATTTTTAAGAGTGCTCCTGCCATCTATGATAGCCATCTATTTATCACTTCTTTTGTTTTCATTGTTTCAGTTGAATTAAAACGATTGGTCACTTTTCAACCTACAATTTTTCTTTCCTGTCCTGCACCGGGATTGCACTATATGTAAAGATTTCTTATAAAATTATACAAGTAAAACTTTTTATTTATCCTATTCGATGGAGAAAATTTTTCTCTATCGAACTATGTTTTTATTTTTTTCTGAAAAAATGTTGATACCGAGAAATAAGCGACACAAACTGATCAATTTAAACACATTAACGCTTATGATTTTATATTGAAGCGATGATTCGTCAGGCTCTGTCCATATACTATGAAGAAGTATCAATTTTTCTTTTCGTTCTGTCATTGTGTATGTGTCTAGGGCGTGATCAGCATTCAATAGTGCACAAAACTATCCAGATATCTATTTTTAACATCGTAAGAATGACGAAGCAAAAATTTTAGAATACAAATAACGAAATGAGGCGTTACATGGTGATGATGAGGCAAAAAAAGTTTATATATATATAAACTGTATATAAGAAAGTGCACAGAAAACATTTCATTTAAATTTCGACAATAAAATGAAGGCAGTTGGCTTAAAAAGATATGGTGATATTGAAGTCCTCGAAGATCTCGACGTACCTAAACCATCTGCTCCTCAAGGAAGAGACTTGCTTATTCGAATAAAAGCCACCAGTGTTAATCCGATTGATATAAAGGTTCGAGGAGGCGTTTATGATGATTATCCAGATTATTATGATCACGTACCTTTTAATACCGATAAATATCAAATTCTTGGTTATGATTCATCAGGTGTTGTCGAGCAAGTTGGACCCGATGTATCTCGGTTTAAAATTGGTGATGAAATATATTTCCTTGCTTCACCTTTTCGACATGGAAGTAATGCCGAATTGGTACTTGCTGATGAACGAAGTGCAGCATTGAAACCACGCAGTCTTTCATTTGAACATGCTGCTGGTATTCCTTTAACAGCTCTAACAGCTTGGGAAGCACTTGTCGAACGGCTTGAAATCAAAGAAGGTGAACAAGTAGCTATTCTTATTATTAATGGAGCAGGAGGTGTTGGATCAATTGCATCACAAATTTGTGCTGAAATTCTTCGTTTACCAGTTGTTATTACAACAGCATCAAGAGAAGAAACACGTAATTTTAGTAAGGAAATGGGTGCAACACATGTTATTAATCATCATGATGATATTGTAAAGCAAATAAATCAATTGAAATTAAATGTTCCATTAAAATATGCATTTATTACTCATACAACCGTTGAAGAATATGTTAAAGTATGTGCAGATGTTTTATCTCCATTTGGAAAAATGTGTTCAATTGTTCAAGGTAAATTTGATTTTTATGGTACACCAAGTATGGCTAAATGTTTAACATTTGTCTGGGAATTATTAAGTACCAAAGTACGATATGGTGGTAATTTGGAAGTTCACGGAGAAGTACTTGAAAAATTAGCTAAATTAATTGATCAAGGAAAAATAAAATCGCATGTAACACAAGTCTTTGAATTTAATTGTGAGAATTTAAAAAAAGTTCATGATCTTATCTTCAAAGGAAAAGCTATTGGCAAGATTACTTTAAAAATGAATACATAATTCTTTTTTTATATGTATAGTTGATAGTTTTTTGTTTAATAAAGTTCACTCTATCGATAAAAGAATTGATATTTACTGTTGTGATTTGAAAAGGATCACGTCGAAAATACCCAGATGAAAAAAATCTGACGAAGACCGTATAAGATCGTACAAGTTCTTACCGACAATTGGATGTCGTAAGATTCATACTGTACGATCTTATGAAATCGCACAAATATTTTGTTTTAAGATTTAGTATGCTTCTTACTGTAAGATGCTAGTGTAAATCTTACATGATTCTTACTATAAAGTCCTTGTAAAATCTGAGGATCCGAATCTTATAAGATCTTGTAAGATTTTGTAACATCATACTTTTAGGTTTTTCCAATGTTATTAATCCCTATAATGATAGTTTTGCATATTTTATATAAATATTCAATAGATTGGAAACAGTCTAATTTAAACACTACGTTATTTCGAATTAAAAAATGATCTTTTGTATAGTACTTCTAATCTACAACTCATGCTCACAATAGACTATATGAAGAAGAAGAATGAACCATTATCAAATGATTTTAAGTTTTAATTGGTTTAAGAAGAATACATATTGTATTATTTTTCAAAATAGAGGTAAAAATGCTTTTATATTTATTTATAATACTAAATTAATTCAATTCTATGTTTTAGACATTAAACAAACTTATCAAACTTAATTAATTGTTTTTGTATTTTGTCGATTATTATCCTTAATTTTTTTTGCTTTTATTTTAACTCAAGTTAATGATATAAGCTTTTTGAAAATCTGGTTTCAATAATGTGAAAAAGAACTAATTCCATTTATTATAAATATTATAATTTAGTTCAGTTGATTAAAATTAATCTAAAAGGATCATATATTTAGAACAAATATAGAATGAAATGAATTGAATGGAACTATATTTCTTTTATTTTTATTGTAATTAAAATAAATTTAATCTAATAAAATTATTGTGTTTATTATATTTTAAAACAAAATGAATTAATCTGTTAGCATTGTTTTAGTTATAGCATCATGAAGTGAATTACTCTTAACATAGTTCATTTTATTTTAATTAAAGTAAAATCAATGCTATTAGAGTTATTTATTTACGATTAAAACAATACGTAACAATTTAATTTAGAATTAGTTTTTCTTTTTTATTTAAATTACACTTATTTCTTCATTTTAGGTCAGTTTTACGACTGAATTACATTGAGGTGAATAGTTTTTTAATCGTAACTATTTATTTTTTTGTGAAACACGATCTAAAAGGAGTGTTGAAGTGTATAGGGTAGAAATTTGGACCCCCCTCCCCCCACAGACCGTGACAGAGAAAATCCATACCCATCACGAACTGTGACAGAGAAACCTAGTACCCATCACAGATCGTGACAGAGGGGCTCCAAAGACCATCACAGACCGTGACACAGAAAATCCAAATTCCTTCATTCACAATATAAAAAGCTCCATCGTGTGTCATATTTTTAATCCCGCAGGGATTGCGCTGAAAGCTTTTTTGATTGAAATTATTATTTTTTATTTGGATCATTCAGTCGGTTAAACTCAAACAAATATTTTTTTTTCAATAATTTTGTTTCTCACTTATACGTTACAAGTGAATATTTGTATCTTTTTTGTTTTTTTTTGTAATTTTTATAAATAATTAAATATATGCATTACTATAGATCAAATACAATGTTGAAAACCTCAGGCATTATAGAAGTCAGAAATGGATCAATAGACTTGTTCGTAAAAAAACCCATGATTTGTTCGACTACAATTTATTTTCTTCCCGCGCTTGCCTAATCGGCTATGTTAAAGAACACGTTTCATTTATTATTGAAAATAACATTCTGGACGAATAAAATATTTCTTTCAATGAACGAGATTGTTATGATGTTCGCTCCTCGTGACAGAACGAATGAATGAATGGGAGTAAAGTCAACGATCAATCGGATGTTGACTAATGTTTCTACTTCAGAAAATGACGGCGTGTTTTGTCAAGTATATAGGTACTCACAGTCAATTACTCATTGTGTTTTCTCATATGATGAAGAATATTGCAATCATAAAGCTTATTCTGATGAATGTTATTACATTCAGTACCACACCTACCAACACTTTCTCTGAGAAAGTATTAACGTCATCTTGTATCTCAAGCAATACCAGTCGAAGAGAATGATTTGCACTCGTTTTCTATGTATCTTCAGAATCACAAGAAGAGAGTATTAAATAGGGGGTGTTGTATGTTCTTGATGGATCCAGAAATTACAATAAAAATGAAATCATAATTAAATATAAATATTTTTTAGTAGAACAAAAAGCTTCATAACGAGTTAGAATCATATATTTGTTATTCCTCAAAATAAACAATAAATAAAGTTGAATTTGAACAAGTTTTCCATTTTTGATTTTTTCATAATATATGAAAAATCTAAGTATATGTCTCTCGAATTGATTAAAAATTTTGTCAATCAAATTCTCAACAGATTAATCGTCTATTCTTTCTCCATTTGTCAATACCTACTTTCATGTTAAGACATATACAAAGAGAAAACATAGATAAAAAGTCTGTCAGCTTTTGACCCCTAATAGGAGTGATATATCAATCGATTAACTCAGACAAGTTCACTAACGGAAGAACTCTTTTGTGCTAGTTGCCTTCATACTTATCTCATGAGACGTTTCGTCTAGACTTATGATGACAAAGTTACTTTTTCTGTTGTAAAAGATCAGCTATCACTATGTCTTTGAGATACAAAGGGAGTTCGAAATATCGTCGACAAAAAAAAACAGATATTCAGGAAATAAAAAGAATAGAGATTTGGAATATCATGGAAATCTCACGAGTACGAAATTTGCTGTTTTCTCCTTAAGATTGTACGTGTTGTTCATCGCCTTTTATAATATCATAGCAAGACAGGCGTGTGAAGGTAAAAATCTATTCAGAAATAAATTATTCATTGCAAAATTTTATTTTCTATTAGAAAGAAAAAGAATAATTTCAATAAGTAGAATACATGTATTTAATTGATATTTTAACAAATCCAAATAGATAGTTCTGGTACATTTAGATAATCATATTTGACATAAAAATTTAAATTTAGTTTGACTGATTGTTTTTGAAGAAAAGAATAAATATATTTATAATGATATGATGCTGATATATAAACATACATAATATTTAATCTTGGAAATTGATGTAATAAAAAAAAATATATGATTCAGATCATTAATATTACATGTAAGTTGTAAAATATTTATAAATATTTAATTTTTTAATCATTTTCTTTAAATATTCACATAATTCTTCATTGTTATATAATAATGTTAAATCAAATGGATCAATTTTCATTGATGATAATTGTGATGATTCTTTTAATAATTCTAATAAATTTCCTGATAAAATAATCTTTTGATATTTTGGAATATCTAAATGTATTAATTTCGATAAATTAACAGTCATTTTCAAACACTGAATAAAATCTATTTTTTCTAAAGAATCATTAATCACTTCATCCGAACTAATTAATGTTAATGAAGTAACATTTGGAAAATGATATTGACATTTGTCTATTATCGATTGATGAGTTAATATAAGATTGGTTACTTTATCGAATAGATTCGATTTATAAGAAATCGTACGAAAATATGTTATAGTATCCGGTTCCATTTGAAATGTATTTGATAAATAAGGTGTTGTATAAATACATATGGAAGATTTGTCGGATACTAATTGAGTATACTAATGATGCTCTTCGATCCGAAATTTACGTAGAAAAAAGATCATTCTTTTCAAATATATTTCACTATTATTTCTTCTTTTGAAACTGAATTTGAATTTAAAAATACTTAAATAAGATAATGAAGATTTAATTAAATGTTCTCAATAAACAGCATTAGTCATAGTTATATTATCGTTTGTAGATATTATCAGTGACGCAACCAGGTTTTTTGCTTGGAGGGGACCAAAGTTTTTGAATCTTATTTAATGGCATTTTTTTGTTTATAGTGAGCGCTTTCGAATTTATTCTTGTTCATGTTTTTATTTTGTGAATCAGTTGTCTCCCGAGGCGAAAATTATTGGAGGAAGGTTGACAATTTTTTTTCAGAAATTTTTATAAATTATTGAGATTTTCAAAATTTTCGTAATTTGTTGAGCAAAAAACAAGACATTTTCGATTATTGGAGGGTCTCATCCCACTTGGGACATCCCGCTTGTGAATATAAATTTACAAAATGAAAATCAGAAAAAAAATAAATACATGTGAGGCAACACAATTAAATAGGTTCATTTGTAAAACTTATTTTACGTTTTGATTTAGCAAACTCATCAATGATGCTGTCCATATTCAAGCTTTCAGCAACAGCTTTATGTACATTCAAATAATCTTTCTCCGGTGTTCATAAAAAAGATGAAAAAATTAATATCAACAATTTTTTTCGGAAGAGGAGGGAAGGAACGATCCCCGTAGTCCGACTTTTGGGTTCGTCACTGAATATTATTAAACTTTTTAAATTTGGTATTTGTTTAATAAAATTTGCAAAATCTTTAAAGTCATATTTAAATTCACCAATAATCAATTTTTCTAGATAAATAGCATTATGTTTATGAATATTTTCATTATTCTTCATCGATCGATTATATTTGGAAATATATTCAATATTGGGATATGTCAACATTGGAACATATTGAAATAATTGATAAATTAATTGTTCTAAAGAATAATTGAAAATTGTTAAGTGTGTGATTCCAGTAGTTTGTTGAATATGTATTTGAAATGATCGTAATGATAGAATTGATAATTTTTGTAAATTAGATAATGGAAGAATAAATATTATTTCATCTTCATCAATTTCAGAAGAAATTAATTTAAAAGATAATAAATTAGTTGATAATGCTAACATAGATTTTAATTTAATAATATTTTCTTTTTCAATTTGAGTTAAAATTAATGTTTGTAAATGAGATAATTCATTAAGTGGAAGAAATGATAGAAATGTGTCGATTTGTCTACATGTATCTTTATTTGATAAATGTAATGAATAAATTTGTTGTTTCATTTCTGGGGATGATAACAATTATTGACAAAACCAATCAAAAGTTCTCTTACGAACATGATGAAAATTGAAATGTATTGGTATATTTCGAATAAGTTTATTAAAACGATAGTTTAATCCATCAAATGAATAAAAAATATGAAAAATATACAAATATTCCAAACATTCAATTATTATCTCATTTGGTAATAATTCAAATTTCGAGACAATCATCACTACTCAACTTCTACTGGAAAGTACTCAATACTTTCTTTGTCTTTTGTTCTGTCTCTAGGTTGAAATAAAGAACTATATATGTGAAACAATGCTTTTTGTGATCAAAACAAAGAGCTTATTGTGCATATTCATTATTGCCTATAAAAATGATATATATTTTATAGCTTTGTATTTGAATGTAATTTATTAGATTTATTTAGATCGAAAGATGTTTTAATGAAGAAATTTTGACCACCGACAGATTGGCGTATTACGAAAATATTTAACGAATAGATAGACGTGAATGTCACAAACACAATTTTCTAAATTTGTCAGTAAAACTTAAGAGACTATGTATGTCGATACAAGAAGTATAATGCATGTGGAAAAATCGAGATAAGTAAATCTTCCCTATCAATGCAAAAAAGGTCGGATGGACGTGAGTGTACGTGTGAAAGGAATGAATAATCACACCTACACTCATACCTACATTCTACATCCACGCCCATCCTCGTGTGTTGAAACGTCACAAAGAGAAAAATAAATAAATAAAAGCACTAACAACAGAAGAGAAATTGTCTTCAATTAACAAAAAAGAATTTAGTTACCATTGAGAGCAAAGAAAAACTAGGTCACGGAAATATTCTGCAATGGTGTCACTGTCATTTGCTGTATATTTCATCCATATCGTAAATAGCATCAATACAAATAATTATAACAGAAAATACTTTCTAACAGTAACAAGAACTGAGGAGTAAGCAGAGAGAAAAACAGCATTAAAAAGATTGTTGCTATAAACGCTCGAAAATAAAAACAACAAGAGATGCTTCGTATGGTCTTCATGATGAGAGAAGACATATGGATTTCGATTGTATTTTTAATATAATTAAATCTTATTTTTATAGCTTCTCATGAAGTCACTCATTCTCATAATATAGTAATATTCTCTATTCAAAATTGAGTTTTTTGTCAACACTAAAAAGAATAAATTTCGATGTAACTATGAAACTGAGTGATTCCATTGGTTTTGGGCAAATATTTATGAGCTTGTCATTTCTTTCACTAAAAAGTATCTTATGTCTTTGAAATGACGAAGAAATAATATAAATTAATTGATAACTATCTTGCTGTTCTTAGATGAGAATTCAATCGAACATATTTGTTTGTAATTCTTGTACGTTTGAGTATTGAATAGAAGAGGAGAAGATTTGTTTAAAAAATTATTTTCATCTTCATCATATCGGACTCACCATTTGACGCTGCCAACAAACATCAAAAACTTGTTTTATTCATACAGAAATAATTCACATTTCACTTAGCATAATGAAACCTTGAACTATTTTAAATTCGAATACTACGCAGCTAGATTAATATTGTTAGATTCTGTTTTATTTTATTTATTGAAAGAATCCATATAAAAATTTTATTATTCTTCTGAATTTATAATAATACGATTATTGAAAACGAAAAAGCATCTCTGCATTTATTTATTGATTGGACATCGAAGCATTCATTAGCATCGAAGGATTATATCAAGTATGAATAGCTTTTTTCCCACAAACGAAACTCATACATTATAAGATATTTGGAATCTTCGTCAGTTTTTTTTTTTTGAGATTAGGTTTTTCCTAATGTTCTAAAAAGATGAAATTTTATTAATTCGACAAAGGTAATTTAGTTACAAAGTTCTTTTGAATTTCGAAGAATCTACCTAATATAGAGTATTTGTTCATCGGAACAAAGACTCGCAGAAATCATAGGATCATTTGTATGCAAAAGAGATTTCTAGTAAGTGAAAAAGGATATTTAGGTTAACCTGAGATCGAAACAGGATCATCACTTGAGCAAGACAACAATCATAATGTTTCATTGCAGCGAATTTTCTGTCAAAAATTTTTTTGTCATCATTTTATCTATACTTTAAACCAGTAATTTGTATATGTAAAATATAACAATGTATTTTTCTATTCTTGCTATCGTTAACAATTGCATATCTGTTCATAATTAGTCATAAGTTTTTAAGAGTGAATGATCTTCATACTAACATTATCTCTATTTTTAGATAAAACGAAATGATATCGATTATCCCTCTTTTTATCTTAGTATTTTTCTGGAACTTTTTGTTTGTTCAATTAAAGCATTTCTATGGTGGAACGGTAACATGGAAACCAATGGATAAACATGCAACAGGTACACATGTTTCTGTAATGATTACGCAATCCTATCAATGGAAGCGATCTTGGATAGGTCCATGGGGTTCTGGCATTACCTACTGTAATCAAAGTATAATTTTAAATCAAACACCTAAAATACCTGCTTCCAATAGTTATCTCACTTGCGTTACTAGTTCTTGTGGTGGTTATGTTAACACATCAATTGATGAATATTGCACAGATTACAGTTCACTTATTGATTCCAGCTCTGGTCAAATTTCAACATTGCAAAATATTACAGCAGGATCGAAATTTTGTGTAGCATTTCGAGACAAATCTTGGATAAAAGTATTATCAACAGTATGTTCTTCAAGTGGCAGAAAAAAACGAGAACGTTCGAAACGATCAACAACATTAACACAAACTGGTTGTTTTAGTGATTCTGCTCACTGGTCTATTGGATGTTGTGTGGATTTGACAATTAGATCAGATGGATTCATTAATACACCACCAGTTGCAACAATTATTTCACGTATGTATAGATAAAATTTTCTTTTTTCGCTATGTTTTCCATTTTGTTTAACTTCAACGAGATTCTATGTCTCTTTGTTCGTGCAATATTTTAAAAGAAATACACTTTTCAGGTATAATTTTTCGAGTGAGTTCGATTCGTTTGGAATAAGAGGACTCGACGAGTACTGTAGCTACATGTTAACGAAAAATAACGATAGTGGTTAAATGCCAACATCCGATGGTCTGCATCCATGATTATAATAATTGCTAGTGACAAGTATTGGATTCATAGGCATTTTTTCAAGTACATGTAAAGGACTCTTCAGCTAATTTCAGAGTCAAATAGTATAGATACTCCACTAATGAACATGAAATATTCTTTAATCAATATTGTTTTGGAGAACATCCGTATTTTTCTTCGCAATGCTAGTAAAATAATGACTCATTACGGGAAGACTCACGTGTCTAATATTTATGAGTATTATATGATGAGAATGAGTTTATCATTACGAGTTATAATCCTCATCAGCTCTCAGAGAAATATAAATGTCACATCCAGAGAGGCCTAAAAAGAGTAACAAATATCATCACGAGAATGATCTCAAAAGCACCGATACAAAGGCCCTGATATATTGCAATAAAATAAATAGGTTGTTCTATGGTCGTAGGTAGAATAGTCAATTCCTATATATAGCAATATTTTTAAAGAAAATCATCGATCATGTACAGATCAAGAATTCCGATGTGTGGGTCTTTTAACAAAAAAATTAGTAATATATGAAAACCGATCATCATGGAGATCTAGTTCATTATGAAAAAGATTTTAATAAGTCTTTCCTAGTATAATTCAGTTCAGAATTTGATAGATTCGATGGCTTCCAAATTTTGTTGAGAAGAAAGATCTGAATGAATCCTATACGATGCGATTTATTCAATTTCGTATAATGTTTCTATTAATGTTGTCCACGAATTCAGGTAATAGTTGCTAGATCTGTCTTTTTTATCTAGCTATTCAAGTGCCAGTCAATACTCTTACTAATATTGAAATTCCAGTAATTGATGCTGACAATGATTATTTAAAGTAATCTATTTATTATCGATGTTTTTTTATCCAACGTTTTTCTTTTTCTTTTTCTATTTCAATAGATGTCGTTGGGCACAAGATACTACAACATTTGATGAATGTGGTGACGTCTGTCAGATGGCTCCTGGTAGCATACTAGAAGAAGAAAATTGTACAATAACATTTAACAGCGCTAATAAAACTGTTGGAGACTATTATGCACTTACTTTAATGGTTGAAGATTTTTACGATAAAACAACAAACATATCATTGAGTAGTGTTCCGATACAATTTCTAGTTCTTATTGTCAACACATCTACTTGTTCATTAAAACCAACGATTACTTCAACATTACCGGATTGTTCGCCCATCCAAGTTGGCGTTCAATTTAATTTTACCTTGACAGTTACACAAGGATGTTCAGGAACCACTGTAAAAGATGTCTTTACCATGCCACCATTGTATATGTACAAAGGTAGTCTTATACGAAATGGAACAAATAATGTTTGGACAGTGACTGAAACATGGACACCGAATGTTTTGCAGTTGGGTTCGCAAGTCTATTGTGCCGTGGCTACAGACAGGTGATAATTCGTGTTTCATTATAAGAAGGCACGATCATCTATATTTCGATCTCATTTTAGTGCAAATATACAATCAGATCAATATTGCACTACATTTACTGTTGTTGCCGCTGGAACTGTTCTTTCATGTAAAATAAAATTTTTCTCTTTCATATTCTAAAACCATAATATTTAGGTCCTGGTGATACAACATTGTCAGTGTCTTGATTTTGTTCTTCTCCTTCTCTTTTGAAGTAAAAATTTGTCTCTATAACTTTTTAATTTCTAGAACAACGACCACCACGACTACTTCAACGACTAGTAAAAGCACTACGAGCAGTTCAAGTACTATGAGCAGTACAAGTACTACGAGCAGTTCAAGTACTACGAGCAGTTCAAGTACTACGAGCAGTACAAGTACTACGAGCAGTTCAAGTACTACGAGCAGTTCAAGTACTACGAGCAGTACTACTAGCACAAGTGATACTACTTCAACGACTAGTACAAGCACTACGAGCAGTACCACTAGCACAAGTGATACTACTTCAACGAGCAGTTCAAGTACTACGAGCAGCACAAGCACTACGAGCAGTACTATTAGCACAAGTGATACTACTTCAACGAGCAGTTCAAGTACTACGAGCAGTACCACTAGCACAAGTGATACTACTTCAACGAGCAGTTCAAGTACTACGAGCAGTACTAGCGCCACCACCTCTACAGCCACTACTACCAGTACTATTTCTGATTCTACAACAAAAAACTCAAACAAAGTCTACGAACCAATATTAATAGCACTAGCAGTAATAGGTTTTTTAGGTTTATTAGCCTTGTGTTGTTGCTGTTGGTGGCGGTTATAGTAAGTTTTTTCTATCTTGTTATTTTTGTTTTAATTCAGTAATATCTTCAATTTACTGTTTACCAGTGGTGGTGCTGGTGGTCGGCGTCGACGTCATCGGCAAAAAGAAGAAGAAAAGCAGCCAGTAATAAAGGATCCATTTTTTCATCAAAAATCATCATCAAGTTCCAGTTTATTAACACCATTTTCAGCACTAGCAGAAGACCGAAAATCAAAGATTAGTAGTTTAATTAGTACACATGATTCACCGGGTAGAATATCACATGGCAATGATTCGATTAGCTATACTAGTAATCAACAACCATCTCGCACAAGAAACACCGATGCCGTTAATATGGTTCGTGTCAGTCGAATTAGCAGACCATTATCAAACAATGGAAACGAAACGATAAAATCTCCATTTGAAAAGAAAAATGAAACTCCTGATATAAAATTATCGAAAGTTTCGGTGACAAAAGTACCACGGAATAGCGAAACAAAAGTGGAAAGGTCAGGATCATCGGTTTTGAGTGTTCGTCATATTGAAGTACCTAAATCAAGTTTTTCTATTCAACAAAATAATAATCAATTACATTCAGCACCGAAACGAACATTTTCAGTTAGTGTGAGTAAAATGAAACGATCAGTGGCACCGGCTATGCATTCTACATCGGCCATACCTCGCAATGTTACTTCCACAGTAAAAAGAAGCAGGAGTACTGAAGTTAATGTCATCCGAATGAAACGTTTCGATTTACCATAATAATTAGCATATAAATCTGGTGCCAAACAAATTAATCTATCTACATAGTTTAAAATTATCTAAAATACACTAACCTTCTTTTATGAAGTATCAAAATCTATTGTGACACTTGAAGTTTCTAACGTGATGTGAGAAAAAGGATTCATAATTTTTCTATTTTTTATTTCAAATAAATAATGATCAGAAGAATCCATTCAATGACTTAAATTCGATAATATGAACTCTCGAATATAATTGGTTTGAATTGATATTTTTTGTCTTTGAATAATTCTCAAACTGCTAGAATAAAAATCAGAAACTAATGATATACTTACTCGTACTAACTTTCAAAAAAAAAAAAACGTTTTTCTTAATTTACTTTACTGAAGATTTTGATTCCCAAATTTTTACTCAAAGAGTCAGGTTGTGAATCAGTACATAGAATATAATAATTAAACAGCCCATTCTGTTGAGTTTTCGAGGGTGAAGTGAGCTTGGTTTTTTCTTGGTTCATAACTTCACCCACATTCTTAAAAAAGCGTACTCTTGGAAACCTATACAGATTTTTCGGCCCTTCGAAAGCTTATCCAAAAACCTTAAAATTCATCAAGGAACGTTACAATCCGAAAAAGTCAGTGAAGGTTTCCGATCCTCTAGGGCTTTTAATGCGTTTTCAATTAGAGCAAATCAAAAGCCAATTCTGTATTCCAACTTTCGAAAATAATATATATATATGTCTATGCATACACCCAGGCGGAATAAAACGCTTCGTAACAGGCCGTAAACGAGTCGAAACCTGTGAAAAACGGCTTTATTTCCGATGATCATTTACAAAACACTCTAAAACGGAATTGTTATAATGGCATCCATTACGACCATCATTTACAGTCCAGCGAAAACGATCATTGTTCCAACTTCCGGTTTTACTTGATTTTCAAGTTGCTTTCAGACGCAATAACATTTCAAATGTACCATCGAGATCATCAGATGACACTCGTCTTAATTCATCTTAAGAGAGACAATTAAAACAAAATTAATTCTAAACTATTGCCGAAGTAATGTTAGAATGAATTTAGAAAAGTTGTGGGCGAACCAAGACCAACTACATACCTCATACTCCACACCCTAACAATCAGTCGGAATTAGTTGAAATAGAGTTTGGACACATTGAAATTTGAACTAGTCGAAATTCGAATTGTTTAGAGGTGAAAAATTACTGTTGCACAGACACTTACTTTACCATTTACTGGATAATGGAAAATTCCTACCTTTGATTCTCTCGTGATAACAAGATTGTTATAGAAAAATAACGATTTTTATTATAAAATTCGACGAAAGCTTTTTACGAAAGAAGTATTTTTTGACTGAGAAATCAAGTACATAATTCCGAGAAACTGGTTGCAAATTTGTATTTTTCGAACTTGAAGACAGCTTTGTCAAACTTTTTAAAAAATTGCTAGTTTCGCTTAATAACTTTCCTTTGACGAAAGAATAAATCCAGGAATTTTTTCATTGCCTATTAATTGGTAAAGTAAACACCTATATAACAATAACTTCCCATCTTTAACCAATTCCGATTTCGATTAGATCAAAATTCGAATTGGTACATTGCTAATCACAGGAATTGTAATACGTACAGACCAGTACATACGGTTCATTAGTAGACAACCGTCATCGTTGCATCCCTAATGAAAATATATACTGTTATAGTAAAAAGACACTACACCAAATATGCTTGCACAGAATAGGCAAAGCAGAAATATCATCGCAAAACATTATTATAAAAGAGAAAATGCTTCAGTTTTGAGAAAAAAAATGAAAGATACGCTTTTTTTTTAATCTAAAATTACAACGCATTTGATTATATTAGGCTTACAAAAATCTAAACGTTATTTGAAGAAGGAAAACCTTTGTAACAAGAATGATTATATTATCTTTGTATTCAAAACATTCTCGTACAATTGCAAGAAATGAAAGTATTTTATATGTCAAATCTCTTTTGAGATTTATTTGTTTTTATATCGAGTAACACTAAAAAAGCAAACTACTTCTAAAGATATTTCTATCGCATTTAGACAGTAGAATATATCGGCAAAAGTGAGACAATAAACAATCGTAGTGTTACATCTACTATTTGATTAAGGTTATGTAATAAACTTAAATAATGATATATGACATGAACGCTACTAATAAGAAATCGATCAACATATTTTACATAGTGTATTAATATCTTCTAATAAATCTAATCCAAATGTAGAAAACATTCGAACAAATGGACTTGTAAAGATTCATATAAGATTGACGTAATTAGTCGAAATTCAAAAAAATAAATATGAATTTTCGATCGTCGAAAAACAACTCCATTCAATATGTTATTAACAAGACCAAGAACAATCAAAGAATAACGTGTGAGTAGAAGACATATACCAGTTACTAGTTTGATTGATGTCTTGGAAATCATCTATTGTTGAACTTAGTTTTTGTTTTTTTAATAATGCGTAATTACCAAAAATAAATTTGAATTTGATAATATTATTTAGCTAATAAAATTAATCTTCTCTTATGATGAACTAACAAATCTTTTCATTCTCAAGTGTTCCGAAGAAATTTTTACGAAAAAATGATCTTAATATTGAAAGAACGAAAAGTAATGTTGTTTTCGTTTATTATGAATTATGAAAATAAATTTTACTTTTTAAAACTAAACTTACAATGTAGAATTTCAATAATCTATTTAACATCAATGTTTTCTGATAGATTTTATTGAAAAGATTATGTGAACTATGTTAAGAAAAATTAATTTTTCATTGAATTATTTTTAGAAATTAAGATTTATACTAATACAATGCTATCATAGGATTGTTTAATATTATTTAAAAAGAATTGTTATTAATCTTTTCTAATTCTATTTTCTTTTCGAAGTATCGAGTCAAGTTGTTTTTTGTTTTGACTATTCATCTAAGAGCTTCAATATAATGTTGTTTTATTTTGATTTGTATAGAAACTATTTTATATTCTTGTTTCAAAAGAAACAACATATCGTATTCTTATATGATTTATTTAACTTTCTCTTATATACAATGGTTATAATTGAAACGTCTAAATAATCTTATCTATAGACAAGGGTATGCTTTATGTATTTCTTTCGTTCTGTGTCAACAAAGATAAAATAGAGTGTATTCTGAATAATGTAATCGTTTGTTATGATTCATCGTTGTGTTCTGCACGATGATGTATATACAATTGCTTGTAATATAATATATAAATAATATGAAAAAAAAAACATTATTTTGCTGTAGATAAAATGTCATCTATTGAACAAACTATTCCAACTAGTCAATCAGCATTACAATGGGTTAGAGTTAGTGATAAAAATCCATTTGAATGGACAACATCAGCACCTGTTATTGATCCATCAAAATTAGATGATAATCAAGTTTTAATTGAAAACCATGCTGTTGCTCTTAATCCAATCGATTATAAAATGGCAGCAACAAATTTTGCTAATATAAAATTACCAGCTGTGACGGGTTTTGATGTTAGTGGTAGAATTGTTGCTGTTGGAAAAAATGTGAAAGATTTTAAAGTTGGTGATGAAGTTTTTGGAGTTTTAAGTTTAAATTCAAGTTATGGAGGAGGAGCACTTCAACAATATTCGGTTGGAGATGTTGATACATTAATCCATAAACCAGCAAATATTAGTCATATAGATGCAGCAACACTTGGTATAGCATTTTCATCTGCTATGGTATGTTTTAATAATTATTTGTAAAAGATAATTATTTATTATATTTAATAGGATGGACTTCGTCAAGTTAATATTGATTCATCTACATCTATTTTTATTCCTGGTGGTTCAGGTGGTGTTGGTCATTTTAGTGTACAAATTGCACAAATTCGAGGAGCTAAACAAATAATAACATCAGTATCGAAAGATGAAGGATTTAAAATTCTTAAAGAACAATATAAAATAAAAGATATTATAAATCATGCTACAGATAATATTGTCGATCGTGTATTAGAACTTACTCAAGGTCAAGGTGTTGATATTGCTTATGATACTACATATCTTCCATCAAACTATGAAAAAACAATAAAAACAGTTAAAGAAGGTGGTTCATGGATTGTTCTTCGTCGTTTTGGACAAGATAATACTAAAGAAATCAATAGTGTTACTGAACGAAAAGCAAAATTTATTCTAGCTGATATTGGACGTTATTGGTTAGGATCAGAACGAACACAAATAAAAACATTTTTTCAAAATACATTAATACAAGGTGCAAAATGGATTGAAGAAGGAAAACTTAAACCATATATTAATCAAGTAATTAAACTTGAAGAAGCACAATATGCACTTGAAAAAATTAAACAAGGAACTGGTGGATTTGGAAAAATTGTTATTAAATTATTATAAACTTTAAAATTTTTTATTATATAAGTTGTTTTATCAATCTTTTTGACAAACAGAAGTGTAGTATGATCTTCTTCATTGTTAAAAAATATGAAAAACATTATATTTTGTATTTGCAATAGATGAGAGTAAAGATCATCCCTCATTTGTTCTTATGAATGACTATCAAGGCATCGTGTGAGTTGAGACAAACATCTTTTACAAAAATGTATTGTTTTTTTTATTAAGAACAATACAACTACTTCGATACTGATATCATTCTCGCTTATTCGAGCGAAAAAAAAAACTTTTTTCTATTATGCAAGTGAAGATTTTCTATTTATATCTAGAATGGATATGTATGTTTTTCGTTGTGAAAATAAAGAAAAGAATTATGAATTTGATTTTGATCAAATTATGAAATAATATTATATTTCATAGTATTAGTCGAACTGACAAGAGTCTTAATAAATTGTACTTTTCTTAAAAGGTGTTATCTTTGTGTTCTATCTTGTTGACAAAAAAAAAGCTCGAAGATAAAATAATGAGATATGACAGTAGATGTGTAACAGTTCCAAGTTCTTTTCGCACGAGTTGAGTTATTGAACATCTGATTTTCTTCTAGGCCTCAGTTTCCAATAGTGTCATTCCTCGATCGGAAACTGTCACAAGTCTAGAGTCAAACAAGAACTATTGAGAACTACGTTTAAAATATTGCATTCATCTATATTTTACTTCTTGTATAAGTTGTTTAAAATGAAATATTCTTCCAGTTTTTATTAAAAGTATTGTAAATAAAGACAATATATTTGCCTATATTTGATATAGAAAGGAGGTTTTGAATAAATTAATATAACAGATGATAATTGAATAGATATATTGATATAATTTGTCTTTATTGTATTTATCCATAAGAGATACAACTAATCTAGTCAATTGGTAAATTTACCCTATGAAGAAGAATAGATATTGGTTCAATTGAATATTTGTACACCTAAATCCTTATGAGGGTGTATGAAAACCAAATACTATTTTATATACCATTAACAAGGGTTTATGACAGTGCAGCATATCGCAAACCTTTTAAAAGTTTATGAAAATCAGACACTCTCTCATTGAAATTCATAACTTGATTATTTAGATCAGACGTTGAATAATCTATATGGAAAAAAAAATTCTTTTATTTTGTTTATCCTTACTTGCGACGGAGTTAGATGCAAGGTTCCGAATGGAATGTTTTTGTACACTTTATTTGACTTAGTAAAAATGTACATGTACACTTAACTTTCGCAAGCAAAGCGTAGAGATTGAAGTTTATCATATAATCTAGAAAAATAAACGTGTTCATTTTTATATCTAATCAAAAATATAAAATAAATGCATAAGATTAAATAAACAACAACTATACAGACGATTATTCCTTAATCTGACATGAATAGGAATATATTTGCGAAAAAAAAGTACATATCAACAATCTACTTTAGCAGAAATCAATGAAAATTTTCATTTTCATTTTCTTCATGATGCATGTCTACATGATCATTACAGAACCATTTTGAGCAATTCTCTTCAGAACCAATCCATTCGAATTATCTATTTTGGCTTGGTTCTATTGAAGATGAAGATGAACCACGTTCTGTTACTGAAATTTCAGTTTTACTAAACAATTCAATTAATATTACTTGAGTTTTACTCATCTGAAAAAAAAGAATGAAAAACTAATACACTAGCAATCAGCTGCCATACATGTTGGCAACGAGATGCAGATGTAGTATACCAGAGATCATTTGCAGTCGAGCGTCTAATTTTTTTGTTTTTCAATCAAATTAATACAATTAGTACAGAACTACGAGAGAAAGAAAAAATTATTAACGACATACACTAAACGAATAGTTCATTTGAACTAATTTCTTTGATCATTTTCTTTCGATATTGAGGCATGTCTGTTTGAGAGAAATCCAAGGGCCATTGCTGTGCAAGATATTTTCCAAATTGACATACAAACACTCCACAATCACTTTTATTGGTCTGTTGCGGAACTCCCCATCCATATTCTACAGTCCAATTGACTGGTGCCGATGTTTTGGGCTTGTTAGTGGCATACATATGTTTAACAAAGGCAGCGATCAAATCTAGACACTTGTTGTTCTTACCACCAAACGAATCGTAATAACAAATGGAGTTGGATCGAAAATCGATTGTCTAGAAGAAAACGAAAATATGAACAAAGAGAAGTGGATTTGAACAAAACAAAAATGCCTACAGTCAATGTCCAATGATTGTGAAGATGAATCGGAATGAGAATAAGATCATAATTGAAAAAATCAACCTTGTCCATATATCGAACCCAACTGGCATGTTCTGGCCTATCGTTAGTTAATTTCGTATAGAAGAAAGTACTAAATGCATAAACATGCGGGTTTCCATGGACTCCACTGCGACCTGCTACTAGAGCCAGATAGAAATTAATAATCTAGAATGGTACTTTAATTTTAGAAGTATCGTTTAAAAAATGATGACCCACTTCATCATTGAGCCAGTTGAGACCGTTAAGAGTGTCAACATCCTTCTGTGTTATACGTAGATCGCCGATGGATTCGAATGATTCATTTTCATCGTCGGTTAGCTCGGCATTTTCTTCACCAACTTTATCATTAGTCGATGCTAAAATGATATATACAGTAGATTTTTTGTTTATTTTGTGAAACACGATCTGAAAGGAGTGTTGAAGTGTTTAGGGGCAGAAATTTGCACTCCCCTCTTCCTTTCCCCACAGACAGTGGCAGACACTCACGTGACCCATCACAGATCGTGACAGACAGGGCTCCAGACCCATCACAGACCGTGACAGACAGGCCTCAGGGGTCATTATAGACTGTAATAGAAAACTTCAAGAATCATCAGGGATGATGCATAGTTAACATATGGTTGGAGCATATATGGAGTATTATCCTGTTGAAAGTCTATAATGTAAGGTAAACCATTATGAAGAAATGTACACCAATATGCATAAAAAACAACAGCTTTTAGAACATCGGCTATAGCAGCTACATCGTGTTTCACATTTTTAATCTCACAAGGGATTGCGCTAACAGCTTTTTGATGATTCTATGCAAGGATCGGCTTATTCAGAAGGCGAATTTTGTGGAAAGAACAGTTAGGGTTTTCTGAGAGCTTTTTTACGAAAGAAGCGAAGGAAGAAATAATACGATTATTTTTACCAGGACAACTGGAATTGAGTGAATCCTCTCCTCGATCGATAGTTTTCTATGACCTTCAATGGACTCAAAATAAGTTTGCCGAAATCTCCAATAGTGTTCACTCATCGGTTAGAGCTTGTTGAGCTACATTTGGATATACATGTCTGAGGAATAGCGAACATTACTGAGCGAAGATTTGAAAGAACTCAGTTTTTATTGTTGTTCGGTTTCAAAGTACTTAATGAGAACTTACATTGTTTTTCCTGGAGAATAATTGTTACAAAAACTGATGACTATTGTTTTTTGGCTACTTAGACGTGCTCTATTTCACTCGAGTATGCTCACGATTAGCAAATAATAAGAAATGATAGTTTACTGAAAGAAATTAAAATCTACTGCTAATGTTTCTTATACGCAGTTTTTATAAATACAGAAGAGTGAAATAGGTTAAACAGCAGTTTGTACAACTTACGTTCTCGTATAATCTGAGAGTACGATATTTGAGAAACACGTACATAGTCTCCATTTTGCAATTCACACAGCCAGAAAGCGAATTTGCATAGATTTAGTTGTCTATCTTGAATCAGTTTCTTGGTGATTCCATCATCTTGATTTTGATACAGCTTGATCATACGAATCGATACACTAAATCAAATATGTGGAGAATACATGCACAAATGGAGTGCCAAAAAAGCTAGAATTACTTTTTAAAACCAGGCTTTCTAATCTTCGAGTAAATATGTTTTTTGATCGGATGAAAGTAATCGTCCAGATTGCTTTCATTGAATTGGAAGTACTCCAACTTGTTGGCCGCGTTCTTTGAGAATTTATCATTGTGAACATTTAATTTTGTGTTCGCCGGTAGAATGACTTTAGAGAGATGAGGTTGATTGTTATAGGTAAGAACTTCAATGCCAAGATACATATTGTCTTCGCTTGCAGTTGTAAGAACCTGAATCTAGCAAATAAGTTTTAAATAATGTAGCCAAAAATCTTACTTCCACTTGCATAGGTTGATGCCTGTATTTTGTACCACCCATGCCATGTACAAATGCTTTGTCTAGTTCTTTAGTATAACGGCAGCGTTGTTCATTATTAGGTCCAATTTTTATATTTGGTGCCCCGTATCTAAAATGTGCCGGTGTTGTGCTGCCAATGCGGCAATTGGTGTTGGTCTTCGGGCTGTTTGTAACATTCATTGAAGTAGAAGAGTCAGGAACGATTGAGGCTTGAACGAAATTTAAAGCTAAGTCATTTTTTTCCAGCTCTATTCAATATGAAGACGAAAGTTAGAAAAATACTCGTTGAGCACTGTATAGAACTTTCCTAAGTATAATCAATAGAATTCATCAAATGGAGAGGAGAATATCTACGCAAAAAACTATGAAATCGAAGACGAAAACAGTAGTAGCACAGATGAATATTTTTCTTGACTCAAAGAGGTTTACTTCAACCGCTAAGATAAAAAAATGGGTATTGTTGAGAATTGGCATCGTTTATGTTAAAAGTGGGCATGTGTGTGTTAGTGTTTTTCATTTTACTCATTCATATGATTAGAGAAACTAAGTCCTAATTCCTGATTTCCAATCTCTCTCACATTTTGTAATTCATCAACAAAAATTAAGTTCAATAAGCATGAGCGGTGATATAGTCCATCAGTAGTGTGGTCCAAAATTCATTGCCTTGATCATGAATGACAAAGAAGTAATGCTCGAGCAGAGTATAAAAACTATAGAATCTGACTCGAGAGTTAGATGATGATGTTCTATCGTTAGCTTAGGCTCATTGTATCGAGCTATCAAAGTCTTCACCGCGTCACAATTGTTCAAGAATATGTACTGAGTTTAATTGAGGAAAAATTGATAAACACCATCAAATTATAAATATGAGTTTTAGAAGAATCGGAGAAATTATATTTCATATTTCGACCCTGATAATTTCAAAGGAATATGAATATATATCTACCTGTTCGCTTGCGCTTCAACGATTTCGTCCCATCTGAAATCGATGTAGTCATACAGTTTGCTACAATTGTTAAAAGAACAAATAAAAGCGAAGTTTTCTAGCTCGGATGTCTTACTAGTTGATTTCGACTGCAATTCGCACGGTTGAGTATTGCACCCATTATCGAATCGAAGTGCCTTCCAATCTAGAAAAGGAGTTCGATGTTTTGATGCTTATTATCAATCGCTTACTAGTAGCATTTAGTCTGCATCGAATAAAATTGCGTAGAAGCTCTTGCACAACAGCATCTTCGCGATTGAAAATTGTTTGTTGACAGTTGGAACCATCTTTCTTTGAGAGAAACAACGGATCATAATGGTTGCCCCCAGTGTAAAGAAAGTAAACGCATTGAGTAATATTCTTCAAATCCTCACCAAAGCGGTGGATGTTTACTGAACAATCACCGTTATGGTTTGCCACGTGAACCACACAGAATAACTTGTTATAGAGCAAAGTCAAGGCGCGAAGTTCAATTTCGCCACCCCAAGAGGTTGGTTCTCGAATCCAATTACAGTACTGATCGATGGTCCAATCGGGTTGGTGATTGCGAACAGTATTCTGAAGCTCCTCAGATTGGCGAATTTGATCGGCTACTTCGCCACGTAAAGCATCACTCGTCTTCGTATTATGTATACCCAGTACATATCGAGCGGACGCGAACAAACATGAACCATCACCAAGGACCTCTCGTCGACGAAATTCATGCGTCTTCTTCGTTGGTTTAACAAACATCGTATGCATTGCTGAATCATCTAAAAAGTAGACAAATGTAGTTCAATAAAGGAAGAAAAAAAGAATTAATGGCACGAGAAAAAGGATTGCCAGCATTCTATATAAACAAATGTCGGCGAGAAATGACTTATCCTATAACTGCTCTACCGATTTTTCAAAGAAAATATGTCTAAAGAATCCGCAAATACTTTTACCATCTGGTTGAATGGGAGCTTTGGTACACTGCTGAATCAAAGAGCTGTTATTTGATGAAAATTTAACCACACCATGGACCCTTTCTTGGGACGACATAAAGACCTATTTTATCGTGTACTAGTCTTAAAGAGTGCCAGTTACCTTACAAACGCTTCTGACATTTTTCCTATCACTTCTTGAAGACTTGAACTGAGTGCAAAAGAAAAATACCTGAAAAACAAAGCAGATGTTTGAAATGATCTAAAAAGAATGATAGGTGGTTACCAGCTGCAAGACAATTGTAAACGACTGGACTTCCCTTTGATCGTTCTATAGCCTTACTTTTAATCGTATATCGAGTTTTTATATGTTGAGGTGCTATATTTATTGATGATGATAACATACAAATTTCGATTCTGACCTACATCAAACATTCTGTTAGCAATATGGAGGATGTGCTAGTGATATCACACGTAGACATACATATTCACTATATAAATATTATTCTGTATCTTATTTTATTTCCTTTGATCTCTAAGTGATTTCTTTGTTTCCTAATTCTTTACAGATAGATACAGCTTTACAGTTTAAGTTAGTTGTTATTCTTTCCTTTTGAAATAAACATCATGTGCAAGTATATCAAGACACATGCATATATACATATATATATTTATCTGGCCAAAGTAAACTGAACTTTTTATTTTTCCGATTATTTCATCTTATACTATTGTCGTTTACGATCACAGTTATATCATAGATAGATATTCGATTACTCAGCATATGCTGACGTTTCAGCTCTATAGAGTGAAAATTTATTGAGGAAATTACAAGTTTACCTCATGTGCTCATCTGTCATTGAAACTGAAATTTCCCGTTTTATTATTTTTTCTATAATTTTTTATTTCATTTGAGATTCGCATTGATAGTTAATTAGCATACTCGACTAGAGAAGGAGCTAGCTTAACATATTCTCCTTCTCTAGCCGAGTATGCTAGTTAACTAACTATTAATTCGAATTCGAAATGGAATAAAAAATTATAGAAAACATAATACAACGCAAAGTTCTGGTTTCAATGTCAGATGAGCACATAAGGTATACTTATAGTTTCCTCAATAAGTTTTCATTCTATAGAGCTGAAACGTCAGCATGTGCTGAATAATCGAATATCTATCTATGCTGTATATATGAGCTTAAACGACAATGCAGAAACCAAATAATTGAAATACTAGAGTGTTTAGTATACTTTGGTCAGAGAATATATGTATACATATAACTACAGAAAAGAGAAGAGGAGAATGTTCTAAAAGAGGAGTTGATCATGAATTAGCGATGGAAAAGAAAACTTTTTGTTGATTTTAAGGCATATGTCTTACTTGAAGAGTCAAGACACAGCTTGTCATCGTCTATCCACAAATCAGGTGATGTGACGGATTTTTCTGCTTCTCCAGCAACTTGACCATATGGAAGTTTTGTTTCATTTTGATCATCGAAGTTATTTCCGGTGTTGATAACTGAAAAATAAGATAACTGGCTATGAGAATAATGTCAACAAACTCTTTGTAAGCTACATGCCAGAACTGTCATTGCTTATCGATAGATACAGTTGCTTGTGACTACTTCTTTCTATTAGAAAAAAATTTCCATAGACACAATGCCGGTCAAGTGTTGAACTTACGCAATTGACTGACACTTTGGAGGAGTTCCTTATATCGCTCAGAAATGTAATCATCATCACTACAGAAGATTGTATGCTTGCAATTATTTTTATTCATCATAGAAAGTGGAAAATAATTCCGATGATCTTTGTTAAGAAGGATAAAAGCACACTGCTGTTGTCGTGGCCCCGGCTCATTCGAACCATTCAATTGTTTTATTTTTATTCCATTTTGATCAACAATGAGAATATTTAAAAGCAGATTGTACACATCAACAAAAGCTTGCAAACTACAGATTTCAGTATTAAAATCTGTAGTACTTCCCTGCATATTCAAGAATGTTTGTGCGATCAAAGCAGCAGTATCATCATCGATCAAACCAAGTCCAATACAAATTACAATGAAATGAATGTATTGTGCAAAAGTCAAAGCAATTTTGTCCTTCACAAAGTGTCCAATCCACGAAGAACTAAGAACATAGACGAAAATAGTATCGAAATTAATCTAACAATAGTTAGTTAATTACTTGTGAGATCGACTTATATTCGTTACTATGGTAGTATTTTGTACATAATGACTCACTGGATCATCTTCATCTGTAGAAACGTGTGCTGTTTCAGACATTGCCAGATGTGTGTTTAGAGTATGATTTATCCGAGAAAGATGTCGAATATTCTATAAACAACAGTCTGAAAAAGATAAACGGTGTATGAATTATATCTATCTTCTTTTATTCAATGCAACTATGGGTATCGAGAGAATGACACAACCTAGAGATATGATTGAGAATATTGCTTGAAAAAAAAGATCAGATTAAACTGTAATTGTATCATTGCCCCAGTTCGTTAGCTTAGTGAGCACGATGATCTAGAATAATAATACCTCTTTCACAAAAAAATATCGAATGTTCATTATTGATAATTTCTACAATGAATGTACTAATAAAACTACTTTCGAAAGAGTCAGAGAACTTACATTAGTTTAGGTTATGTGAAGCAAGCCAAACTGTACACTATTATTTGATACTTATCGATAAGACCTATGGTTCAAATGAAACACTAATAGTTATCAGAAATGTCCGTAAATTTCAACTGTAAGAATGAATTTCTTCAAAGATCTCATCAAAAGTCTCCCAACGACATAAAATTCATGTAGTCCCTTTCTGAACTTGGTGATTGATATAGAAAAAAATATATATTCACTCCCTAGTTGTTCACTATGGCATTTTTCCTTATCATCATTCGATTTGTCTTGATCAAGTAGGTTTCGAATATTAACATGTTAGTTCTCTAATGATTTGGTGTTAATTACAAATAGTTGCTTATCATCTGCTGCTATTTATAGAATAAATCTCTCCACAAAAACCCATAAATTTTCCATTGTCTATCTAATTGTTCTTTGTTACGCAACTAGTTTTAGGCGATATTGAAATTCTAACGAATAGCTTTCACCGCACAATTAACAATTTTATGAATGCCATTCGGAGTTGAATAATAGCGAGTTCTGACCGTTTCTGATGAAAAGAACCGTGACCAAGTCAAAGGATGAATCGGTTTGATGCATATGAATGTAACTGCATTAGCTAGAAGGAGATGATCATCAACAATAATAAAGAAAAGATAGTAAATTGATTAGGTTTTGTGAAAAAAAAACGAAGAGGCATATGTTTGTGTTACTAAACTACATCGCAACATTAATAACGTTCTCGGTACTGTATGATGTATGCATAGTTATGCATACTCATTGCAATTATTGGTAGATTGAATACGATATGATTGTGATAATTTCTTAAGAGAGAAAGTCTTAGTATGGAAGGAATTATGCTTCATTGTTTTTCTTCATGTTGTAGAACGCACATTTCTCATACAAATCATACCTTTATATAATCAATCATGAAAGAGAAAAACAACAGAAAAAGAACAACGAACGAGAGGAAGAAAATTATTGAAAAAACTAAAGTAACTAGATTATCATTCATTTTATTAATATTTTAATTAATTTGTGTGACGTTTCGTTCTTACTAGAGATGGGCAAGGCAGCTTTTTCTTGACACAAGTCAAGTATCAAATCATTGGCTTGAATTCTTTTAAGTTTCATAATTTAATCATACATCAATCTATTGAAGAGTTTTAGATCAGCTCCTGATTACATTTTAACATTGTTAGCATCTATAATGTCTTTCTTAATATTTTGGCCCTATGTTGTCGAAATATAAAACCATTTTATGCAAGAATTCTCTCGATAGGTGATGACCTTACACAAGAACTTTCAATAGACACATATCTGAAGAATAATATAATGGATGGAAACCAGCTTGTGAAATTGAATCATTCATGTTCAGTTATTATAAAAATTGAAAAAAATTTAACTGGTTTAATAAAATGGGTCACATATGAGTAATTCTTGTCCTTATATTTAGTTATGCAACTGCTAATAACACTGTCGGATATTTTCTTCCTTACTTGATAAGTACCATCCAGATATACTATGATGAAAACATGAGCAGTTTTTTTTTTACATAGTATCTATGATAAAGAAAAGCATAGAATTTCATATTGAAACAAATAATAACTTTACGTGGTCTAAATCTAGAAGGTATTGAAGTTGTAAAAATGTGTCTGACTTGACTTATCCATCCCTGGTTCTTACAAAGAACATCTTCAGACATAATTTTAGTAAAAGAAAAATTAAAAGAAAATAAAAGAATTTAAAAAATAGCATTACAAGGTAAAGAATATCTTTCGTTATATTTAAACATTCCAATGAAAATGCATTATCCTTCTCCCCCTTCCATTGCAATGTTTAAAAGTAACAAAAGAAATTCTTTATGTTGTAAAATAATATTGTTTAGATTCTTTTATCTTCTTTTAACTTTTCTTTTACTAAAGGTTATGTCTGAAAATGTTCTGTGTAAGAACGAAATCTCAGATAAATTAATTAAAATATTAATAAAATGATTGATAGTCTAGTTACTTTAATTTTCAATACTCAATAACTGTGAAAGAGAATAGACACATCGGTGTTATCGAAATGAAAGATAAAATAGCGACATCTATACTTACAAGAAAAGAAATGACAAAGCTTTTGGTTGCAAGAAAAGACAAGGGAAGGTTAAACATTACGTGCAAACAGTTAATTCAATCAAAAACAAATGAGAGTAGATAATAATATAATAATAAGCTCAACCGAGAACATCATACCGACGAGCAGTTGGTTGTAATACGAATGCAAATGATGAAACGAAAAAATTTTTTGAAAAAGAATCACGCAAGCGTACGGCAATGTGCGTGTCACAACTGACAGGATGCTATAGCGAGTCAGAGAAAAAGAACGTAGCAAATGAATCACATAAGTGATGGAAAAAAAGATGATTCATACATTCCACCTGAGATCACGTGCCTTGTAACGAAAGAAACTAAAACGCTCATGCTTTCGATTGCGATTGAATTGTAATGCAATTACGATTGCATTGTGACATAGTGGCGTTGCAGTTTCGGCTCTTTTCAATCGCCATTAAAAAAACTTACGATGTAGAGTCATGAGTAGTCATGACAAGATAATTGCATCTGGGTGTAACTAGAAGTTTCTATCACGACTATACGCAATTATGTCGTAATTATTCGCAATAACTTATCATAGTACAATCTTAGTTACCGTGTATCTGCGTCATAGTTGCTAAAAATAGAAGCAGTACAGATATATATTTAACAAGACGACATACCATATGTTATGACGTCAATGAAAACAGTCAACGCGAGAATGGAGAAGAGAACACAAAAAAAGCAAAGTCCACATAGGTGGAAAAAACAATGATTCAGAAATTCCCGCTGAAGTCACGTGTATCATCAACGCAAAAAACAGCAAAAATATTTTATGAGATTATATGTTTGGATTGTTAGATGTAGAAATTTATTTTAATAAATAAACCGAAAAAATAATAATAAAAATAGAAATTGAAGTAAAAACAGCAACGAAAACAACTAGAAAACACAACAACATAACGAATATTAATCGATACGGTGTACCTATTAGTTGATAAAAAAAACAATGGAAGCGATAACACCGATGTCGAGACGAGCGATTATAGTACTTGTTCTGAACAAGTGAGAGCATGTTAAACGCCATCGTAGGGTTTGGGTGTGTGTGTGGGTAGGAAATTAATGCCAACATTTGTACACTCACACCCATGCTCACATTCCACACACACATTTACACCCACACCCATATATATAAAATGAGCCTGGACAGAGAAATTTTGTTTGCCAAATGAGCTATTTTTGACCCCTGTTTGGTCAATATATTCGTCAAACGTCACGAAATAGGACTGAAAACATACCCACACTTACAAATCTCTCAGCAAGTGTCCATTTTCATGCCTTACAGAGGCAAATGTTGGAAAAGATCATGCAATGGCTGCTACAGAAAAGTAAAAATTCAACGTATCGAAGAAACTGGAAGTCTCTAGAGTAGAGAGCTGTATCGGATTCATTTTTCCAAATACAATCTATCGTTCTTTCAATGTATTTTTTCACAACTGATGTAAAAATCAATGTGTCATAAAACTATCGATTCATATGATCTATATAAATATCATAGCGATAGTTCAAACAATTACATAACTTATCATTCTTCTATAACATGCCAACAAATCCATTAGTGTTAACATAGTTGTCCTATTTTTTGTCATTAAACTTTTCAAAAATGTTAAACGATAACATTCGATGTAACAGTAGTGAGATAAGGGTGGGTGCAGATGAAGAGAACATCCGCATCCGCACCTACATCCCACACCCTCACTAGAGTCTACTTTATGCATAGGTTTCAAACTCAAAAATGACTTATCACTTCGAACAGTGCCCTTATAAGAACATTTATATTTAAAAAAATGGAATGTAAGATATTTTTATGTCGTACACATAATTGGGATGCTACTATAGCAACAACAAGTATTAAAAGTATAATAACATTGAGAAAAGCTTCCCATAATAAAAGAAACTTTCTGCTGCACAACTAAAGTTTCAGCAAATGTATAAAAAATTATTTGTAATAGCAGTAAGTAAGACTCAATATGCAGAATATTTTGTATAATATGGAAATAACTGATAATGAGATATCATTCCATTTGGTTCACAGTAAAGTGTTACTATAACTTTTTTGTAATTTTGAATGAGCGCATTTTAATCGAAATATTGTAAATAATTTCGATAATTTATACAGTTTATGTTTTAATTCTATTTGATAAGGTCGTTTTGGTGGTTTGAAATATTCTAAATCAAGTTGGATGGCATACTAAGAATTTGTCATATTGATATAAATATGTTGTATAGATTCATTCCATACTAAACGATATGTAATAAATCTATAGATTGCACATGTATATCGTAATGAAGCAAACTATGGTTCTGCACCAAAATACCATACTAATGACCATCTAACAAACGATAAACTTAAAGTAACTCCAACACCAAACGCATGTTTTGTTGGAATTTTGAAACTTGAAATTCTTCGAAGAATAAGAACAGCATCAAATATACAATTAACAGTTGCATCTAATAAAGCTATAATATCCACATAAACAATGAGTAATAGATATGATTGATTTCTAATTTCGAATACGAGCCAATGGAAGTGATCAAGTCAATATGATCAAAGATGTGTTTGTCAATCTAAAGAAGAAAATATCCCCATCTGCACGCGTATCCTCGCTATCTGATAGAACTCGTTGGATCCCACTTGATAGATGAATCGGTCCAAAAAAAACTCGAATCTGGACTTAGCATAACCTATCTTGTTCTATGTCATCATGGAAATATTATACAGAAGAAATAAATTTTGAAAAAATGTCTATTTATTGTACACATGTCTATTTTGTTTTGTCTGAGTTTGTGAAAAACTGTTTATAAATTACTTTAACATGATAAAGAAAAAGACTAAATTATGTCTAGTAATAAAAAGAAATTATATAGTTCTATATTTATTCATATCACAAAGGGCAACAATAATAATAAATATTGATATATATAAATCATAGTCTGAAAATATTGCAGGTCTAAAAGGAAATTTTTTCTGATTTAAAAACTGTTGTCAGGTTCTTTATAACAATTCGATAAATGTTCAAGATATGTCGATTCTTCCCTGCTTGAGAATTGTCGTTCACATTTTGGACATCCATATTGTTTTGATGGAGACGAAGAATCAAGGTCATTCGTACTTGCTGAAATAGAACAAATGAAGACATAAAAATTCATTTCAAGTTCATTAACTGTATCAAGAAATTCATAATTTTATATAAAATATTTTCTTTTGCTATTACATGAAAATCGGCTAGAAACTAGTGGTAATTCATTAATAGGAACTATAGATGACTTTTCATATTGTGTTTCATTATTCACTAGATGAATATCCTAATAACTGAATTATGAATATTATGACATCTCTCTTACTACATGTATAAGTAATTTTGTGAGAATATCATTCAATGAATGAAAAAGTAATGTATCGAATGAGTGAAATGCATTGGTTAATTTTAATAATATATATGTACCTGAATATTGTTGTCGATCAGCAAGAGCGCGAAGTCTAGATACAAGAGTATTATCAACATTAGCATTAAAAGCAGCCGATTGTTGCGTGTTAAAAGGAGGTTCTTTACTAGGATCAATAATCGTTTTGAATGAAGAATCTTGATGTGGAAAATTTTCTAGAAAAATAAATAAAATGCATTTAGACATTTCATATAATAGATGGATTGAAAGTTTCATAATGAAATTGTTATCGATATTATATCCAGGAATGTACAGTGTTGTTGTACATACTGAATAATGAGTCATTGGCATCAGTATTCACTGAAATGCTGATTAAACTATCATTCGCGTTCACAGTAACATTGACACATCAACTCTAGTTGCGATTATTGACAAACAGTTCAATTCAAGTTATAATGATAATACAAAATTTCATTTGTGATAAAGTACAATCCGAAATATCAAAAGTATTCTTGGTACTTTCAATTCTCAAGAGTGAATCCGTATGATACAATCGTCATGAATAGTACTGGTAATCAAACCCAATATTTTATCGAAATACCAGATGGTTATGTGGAATATTATAACTTCATACTAATCAGAAGTGAGTAAATCATGTCAAGTCAATATTTCATTAATCTATCTCTAGTACTCAGTATTCATTTTTTTTTTAATGAAACATTTGAGATCGAATACAAAAAGAAGAAAGAAGTCTATTGGTCAAAGCCTTTTCTTTTAATTGATATCAAATCCTAATGCTAATGTACAGCTTTTACTCTACAAAAAGCATAAATATTTTATCGAAAACAATAGTCAAACTTATCGAGATTTATATCCGATAATGATTTCGAGCTTGCCCAGATTTTTTTAGTTTCTGCATAGTTTTTTTTTTGAAAAAAATGAACATATAAGTACTCATGTCAAAAATCAATTATTTTCTACTGATGTCGAAGACTATTTCTGTAAGACAATATGCATTGAACTTTTTCGTTTGAATGAAAATTCATCATCGTATACTTAATCTATTTCATGCTTCTATGCTATCATTGTAGTGATTAATCGATAGATATAATTGTTATGAAGTATGAATGACTTGTTTCTATCTATTTGAAATGGTATCAATTGTGAATTCTACATTCTGATATTCACCTTGGTATGGTAAAAGTTTGAAAAGTTCATTGATTTGATTTTGTTGATTTTTAACTAAATTCTGAAGTTTTCTTGTTTCTTCTTCTATTTCCATCCATTCTTCATAATCAACTATTGAATCTAAAATTTATAATTAATTAAATAATTAGTTTTTTTTTTTTTGTTTTTTATAAATTATCTTACTTATTCGAGAAATTTTTCTATTAGTATTATCTTCATTGTCTGATGTTATAATTAATTTTTTTAAATATGAAATTTCCTCTTGAAATTGTTCATTTTTTTCTTTTTGTTCATTAAATCTCTTATCATGTAAATCTGATATATCATTAAATAATATATCTAAATCTTTCAATTTTTTTTTATTTGAAGAATATAGTGATCGAATAAAATCAATAAGACGTGTTATTAAATTACGATCACAATCGAATTGTGTATTAGATTTTTGTTTAAGTTCTTGTCGATAATAATTTAAAATTTGTTCAAGTTGATTAGTTCTTTCATCTAAATAATGTTCAATAAATATATGATCATGTTTAACATTAGAATTTTGTTTGATTACTTTGATCATACACAATTTTCGATGATTGATTAGCTTGTTGTAAATGTTTTAGAATAGGTATATGAGTACTTATAGGTGCATCATTAGGATCATACAAAAATGAATGATTTATCATAGTTAGATCAATATCATCCTATTTAAAATCAAAAAGAAAATGGAATAAAACTTTTAATGTTGTTTAAATTTACTTGATTGTCATTGCGAGAAGTATTATACATAGCTATTGAAAATAAGGAATGGTGTTTTTTTTTCTAAGTTTGTTTTGTATATAGAATCTAGAAAAATAGAATAATGAAGAGAAGAAAAATTATTTTCGTTAAGTGTCCAACTTTATGATTATTATTTCAAAGCAAAAAGATAACTAATGTTTTATGAATAGATAAGGACAAGTAAAATTATCAATATTTACTTAGAAAAAAAAGGTCTGTTTTATATTTAATCTGCTGATTTTATAGTAAATTCATAAAAGAGCGATTCGTCGTAATTTTAGACATTCATAATCTTTATATTTAAATCACATTATTAATTGTATTATAAAGAAAAGATAAAATTCTTCTGACAAGAAAACTACTCAAACTGATAACCACCGAGTTCATAAGGAGATTTCGAGAAACCTCGAAAAATCTTAGAAGGGTTCGTGCCCATGAGCCTGTAGAATTGAGTTATAACCATTTTACTGAACTTTCGACCTGAAATTCAGCTCACTTTTGGAATATTCTGAATGTTTTTTCAACAGAAAAGACCGTTCGTTTGTCGAGATATTGAATTTTGTCAAGTAAACTCGATTGCTGTGGCAAACATTCGTTTTTATTTTTTGAAAATTCAATATCTTGACAAAGGAGCATTCTTTTTCGATTGAAGCTTTCAGGATATTCGACCTGTTTATTGACGAAATTCATGATCGAAATACTGTCAGTTGATTTTTCGGTAAAACGATCATAATTCTGCTTCAGAGGTTCATGGATACGAATCCTTTTAGAATTTTTTCTAGTCTTAAGAAGACCTCATTAGTAAAACTTAGTTGAAAAAATGATTTTTTTAATGGTATTTGAAATTTTTATGATTGAATAGTTTGCTATGTACTTCAAAAGTGCTACATCTTATTGAGAACATATCCCACGAAGAAATCATTGAATAGGATCGAATCTCGAGCTATCAGATTATACAATCATAACATTAATATGTCACTAACGAGAGAAGCTCTCCAAGTGATTCATCATCTTTTAAGTCGGAACTATATGCATCATGTAGATCCTAATGAGCTATGATTACCTTGAAAAGAGTTCCAACATCAGAAAAACTAAATTTGGAATTTCGATTTGAAATTTAGCTTTACTGATGTTTCTGAGAGGACCAAAGCACTGTGTTTATAAAATGCCATAAAAATGAAGTATCTTGGTAGCAATAAACTATCAGTTTGAACTCTTTTCAGGGTTTACATGATGCAGATAATTCCAACTTAAAAGCGATGAATCCCTTGCAGATCTTTTCTCGTAAGCAAAACACTTATTGTCACGTTTGATTGTTCATGGCTTTGTTATCATTTCAATCTTTATGCATTACTTCATCGATTATTCAATTAACATATAAAGAAAAAAAGAAAAATATTGAACAAAAGAACTCTTGATCATGATCATTTGAAAGACTTCTCTATTATCAATATGATATTGATTTTGTTAATTATCTTTGAAAAGTATCGAATAAAAATATTCTGTATTTATTATCTTTTCATATAGATTTTTCAATTACAATTTATAAAATAGTGAACGAATATGAAGAATTAAACTAGAGTATTAACATAAAACATTATTTCACTATAGTTTACACAAAATTTCTTGTCGATATGATTAAGATAAGACTTCTAGTTAATGATAATGAACAAGATAGGTTAAATTTTGATAAATAATCAAAATATATATTCATTTAATCAAATTTCAAATCTTCTTCTACCATTTTTTCAATTTCCATATTTGTTTCATACATAAATAGATTGATTCAATAATCAATAATCCATAAAAACCTATAATTAATACAAGAGAATAATGTTCATTACTTAAAGAAGAACATTCTATATTTGAAAAATTCATTTTTGATTTTGCGCAAAATAAAACAAAAAATAAACAATCAAATTTGATCAAAAGAAGAAAAAAAACAAAATTGATAAAATTCTTAAAAAAATATAATGACAAATAATTAATTTCATTTTATATAGTCATGAGCATTGATATGTTCTTCAAATTGTTGGTCATTCATTGATAGTATACTAAAGATAGCTTGACAAATTGGACATGTACGAATAGATTGAACAAAGACATTCGATTTAATTGAAGAAACAGATTGATTGATATTATTATCTATTAAATAAAATTCTTATATTAAAAATAATTAAACATATATTGTTTTATTTCTTTATATCAAAAAATGGGAGAATATATATTTACAAGGATAATAAATATCAATATAAGGGATGCAGCAGAATAAATAGTGTGCTGGAAAAATGTCGAAAAGTAAATATTGAAATGGAAAAATATCGAAAAAAATGATGTCTCCAGTAAATGATGACTCCAATCACGTATAGTTCATTACTGCTTTTCTTATTATTCTACTGGTGTAGAATTTTAACCAGTAGTAATAGTAATGACTAATACCTAATAAAAATTAAATAAAAGAGTTGAGCGGAAAACTATTATATAACTGGAATTCTATTATCATGGCTGAAGCTGCTGCATCTTCATCTGATACAACTCAAGCAAAATCTCCAGCTATTTCATTTATAAATTCAGATAAAGAAAAATCTTTACTCATAGTAGATGAATATGTTTTCAAATTGAATAAAACAACAGCAACTACTAAGTATTGGATATGTACGCTTAATGGATGTTCAGCTAAAGTACACACTGATGTCAATAGTTAACAGAGATGTCCACTGCGTCGTTGCTGCAGCAGTTTTCAAAAAAGTGTTTCTAAATTCACTGCTGCGACTATATTTGACTAGAGATATTGATACTAGTCCATCGGATTCATTCAGTCTTGGGATGTTTCATTTGTGAACCCTGAAATTCTATTAAATTCATGCAGTTTTTCAATGTCTTGCAAAAAAATCCTGTCGCTGTCGGGATGGATATCTCTGATAGTCAATTGATTAAAACCATTGGTGATCATAATCATCTTTCAGATAAAGAAAAACTTGAAGTTTGTGGAAAAGTCAAACAACGAGCAATAACTAAAACAATATCTATTTCACGTATGTTTTATTTAGCATTTCAAAGTTGTTTAATTGTTGAGTACAAATAAATTATCCAAATACTTGGTCATTCATAAAGTTTCTACAAGGAGACGAGAATCATTTTCATCATATGTATGTTCAGTTTACTGCAGGTTTAGAGGCTAGACCAAAACAAGCTAAAACATTTGCTATTCAACGTCGTATGGATAATCTTGGTAAACGATATTATGATGGTGCTATAAATCCCTAGTCGAGACTCCATGGAAGAACCGCTGTCGTGAGACCTTGGGGGAGATTCAAGGACTCCCCAGGGGATTGATGAGTATTATCAGAGCCTCTCCAGAAGCCACCATTGGAATTTCCTGAAAAATTCGAATTTATGAAAATTTTAGACGGACTTCCCGGGGAGTTTTAAGGGGATTCTGAGATATGCAACTCTCCCGAGAACTCACGACAGGGATTTCGCATTTTTCAGGGACTCCTCGGTGATTTCGTTGGGAAGAGTCGTCTGGGGATGCTATGGAGTGCTTAGATGGTTTATCATTTACAATTGCTACGCGAAAAAAATGATACATGATCGATTTTTCTTCGTTATCTATAGTCGATCACTGTTAAAATGTTAACACTAACGCATATAATAAAACCTTTTCTTTACTATTCACAACTCTCTTAACCATTTACTGACTACTTTTCATGTACATATTATTTTTACAGCCAACCAAATAAATAACAGTCTCAATATCTCAACAATTCAAAACAACTTTTATTTTGTATCAAAATATTCACCTTTTAATTCTCTACAAGATTATATTTCACCTAATTTTCAAAATTTACAAACATCAAAGGACTGTAGTTTTTAGAAATAAATGAAAACTTTTATAATTATAATACGAAATTACAAATCAACATTTAACTCAATGATGTTATAACAACAGTTTTGTGCCTGATGTTCATAAGAATCATAATTAATACATGAATTCGTTAGATTATTCAATTTCAATAAAAATTTTCGGATAATAAAGAGAAACAGATTAAAATGAAAAACTAATGTCATTTCGAAAGTTGGCCATGTTATACGAATTGTTTTTGTATTGTATATCAAAAAACTATTATGTATACTTTTATTACAAGAAGACATAGAATTCAAAGACCAATATTTTAATTAAAAAAACAAAGAAAAGTTGTTTCGAATTGTTAAGATATTGGAAAAATATTGAGACCACCAATTATATATAAGTTTGAGGGTATCGAGGATCTGTAAGGAAAATTTATTTTCTTCTTATTTAAATATCACCGTCAGATTCGTCTCTATAACAATTTGATAAATGTTCACGATATGTTTTATCATCACTGCCTGAAAATTGTTGATTACATATTGGACATTCAAATTGTTTTGGTCCAGTAAAAGGACCAAGATCTTCCATACTCGCTGAAATTAAACATGTTTCGACATGAGTATAGATTTCAAGTTCATTAACTGTATTAAGGAATTCATAATTGCATATAGGACAAAGTTTTTTGTTACTATGTGAAAGTTGACGAGAGACTGATGGCAATTCATTAGTAGTAACTGTGGGTGGTTCTTGATATTGTATTTCATTATTTAATCCATCTAAAAATGTTTCTGTAAGGATATCATTCAATGAATGACAGGATAATGTATTAGGTAAGTGAAATTCACCGGTTGGTTTTTGTAATATATTCGTACCTGGATATAGTTGTTGATCAGTACGAGTTCGAACTCTAGTCACAGGTGGACTATCATCACCATCAAGATCAAAATCAGTCAATTTTTGTTCAATAACTAGAGGTTCATCAGGAGGAATGATTTTTATAATTGAAGAAGTATGGAATGGACTAGTTTCTAAAAAAAATAAATAAAATGCATTTAGGCATTTCATATAATAAATCGATTAAAAGTTTCTTATATCGATTTTTGTTCTGCTTGATATTATATCTAGAGATATGCAGTATTGGTGTACATGCTGAACGTGAGCCATTGACACAGATTCTACTGAAATACTGATTATACTGCCATCGGCATTCAGTGAAACACTAATACCCATATCGTAAATGCCGAACAGTTTTTAGCGGTAAATTACAGTAATGGGAGTCGGTAACTGGACCGGTAAAATCGCGGTTAACCGCTGGTTTTCATCCGGTTTTTACCACATGGGTACCTACGTTCACTGCAACATTGAGACACTAACTCTACCAATATATGCCTTTTTTTTTGGTGGCAGCGTATTCTGATGTTTCAGCGAATACTGATACCAATATGTACTAACTATACTGAGTCGATAATGCCAGTAGTCGATAAACTGAAACTGCACATCCCTATTTATATCAGAATATAGGTTAACAAAGTTTGCGTCTTAATTTCTTTTTTTCCTAATGTCGTTGTCTTTTTCCGTAATGCTAAATGTGGTTGTTATATAAAGTCAATTTTTATTTTTTTACAAAATATCTAATTTAACTTTCTATTCAAACAAACATCAGAAACTACTTACTACGTAAAATAAATTATTAATAATAAAATTTTTCAAAAATGAATATAGTAGAAAACTAACAGATAAGAAAATTTTGTTCTAAAAGTTAATATATTTAAAAAAAGGATTTGATTTTTTTTGAAAATTTCTGATAAAACACAATCCAAATCATGAATAGTTTTGGTAATCAAACCCAATATTTTATTGAAGTACATGATGTTTATTTCTAATATTGCAATAGCGTACTAATCATAGATGAACAAGTCATGTGAAATCAATATTTAGGTATAGCATTAATTCATCATGCTTATACCTAACGAGCGTAGAATAAGCAGCATGTGTCAGGCAAAGTTGAGATTTATGTAATTAGATTAAACTATATTCAACTTTAATTGAAATTCAGTTTGTCTTAGTAAGTTTCGAGCAAAGAAAAAAGAACGGAAGGATCTTTAAGCTAATGCTTTTTGAGGAGTATGTTTTGTTTTGTTGAGTTATGTTCTAATCGAAAAAAAAAGTTCTTTTAACTTATGTATTTCCTGTGATAGAGTAATAAAACCGAAAATCTTTTTTTTGGTTTTATAGGTTTTCGATCTGATCTCCAAAAATTCTCGAAGAAACTTTATGGCAGTCAATAGTTTCTTTTTTTTTACAGATATTTATATAATTAAAGCACCATTTTCAGAGCGTTTTTTTGAGTCATTGAACTTTCGATCCTTTGTTTTCCCTTAAAAAGTAAGAGCTCTCATAGGCACTGCATTCTGACATATTCTTTCAAACAAAAAAAAATATATTAATACATTCAGCCCGATTCAGTTTTATTACAGAATAGCTCTAGCAGATTCATTTTTGTGTGCATTCGTTGTTCTTTTCATTCTCTGCTGGCTCATTGTTTTCTCTTTTCTGATTGGTGTATCACATCGACAGTTATGTCTATACATCACGTACTGATTTTTACTCACATGACGTATTGGGTTTTTCCCAGTATGTTATCACATGTTCTATATTGAACTTTTCCTAATAATATACTCGTCTATGTCATGGCCGGTACTCTCCAACATGCTTATGTATGTATGTGTCGGTGCTACGCTTCTTGGAGTCATTCGCTATTACATTCACTAGTTCTCTTGCTAATTCTATTCTTCTCTTTCATTTTTTTTCTATTGTAAAACGTCCTTTATGACGTTGAGATATGTATATCTTGATTGTTTTAACGAGAAGCAATGTGTAACCTCCTGTCTGAGTAAAAGGCAAAAGGAAGCGGTTTTCTGTATAGTTTCTTCTTAAAATATAGTGTGACTCACCAATGGGTCACATCGAGCTGAATGTATTAAATGTATAGACTGAACACCACAGAAAATTTTTGGAGACGAAATGAACTATTTTTTGACCCTTGTTTGGCAAATATCTCCATCAAGCGTCATGGTACAGGGCTAAAAATTTTACTATAGCACCACCACTGTAGCTCCAACATATCCTAAAAATTTCATGCCATTCGAACGTTCCTAGTCTGAGATCCATTTTTGAAGGAGACGACCTTAATACGATGTTTCCGACGGTCGGAGTGATCATCTTGGATAATGAAATAGAATTCCTATGCTATCATTGTAGTAATTAAGCGATAGATATAATTGTTATGAAGTATAAATCACTTGTTTCTATCTATTTGAATGGTGTTAACTATGAATTATAGATTTTCATATTTACCTTCGTGTGACAAAAGTTTGAAAAGTTCATTGATTTGATTTTGTTGATTTTTAACTAAATTATGAAGTTTTCTTGTTTCTTCTTCTATTTCTATCCATTCTTCATAATCAACTATTGAATCTAAAATTTATAATTAATTAAATAATTAATCTTTTTTTTTTTTTTTATAAATTATCTTACTTATTCGAAAATTTTTTCTATTAGTATTATCTTCATTATCTGATGTTATCATCAATTTTTTCAAATGTGAAATTTCCTTTTGGAATTGTTCATTTTTTTCTTTTTGTTCATTAAATCTCTTATCATGTAAATCTGATATATCATTAAATAATATATCTAAATCTTTCAATTTTTTTGGATTTAAAGAATATACTGGTCGAATAAAATCAATAAGACGTGTTATTAAATTACGATTACAATTGAATTGTGCATTAGATTCTTGTTTAAGTTCTTGTCGATAATAATTTAAAATTTGTTCAAGTTGTTGAATTATTTCTTTTAAATCATTTTTAACAAAAAAATTATCACGATTATAATTCGTAGTTCGAATAGGTATACCAGCATTTATTGATGTATAATTATAATCAGACGAAAATAAAGAATTTACAATAGTTGCATTATCATCATTCTAAATAAAATCACCAAAAACAAAAAAAAAAGGAAATGTAAGAAAATTTTTCTATTATTATTTAAATTTACTTGATTGTTAGTAGGAGAGGAATTATGCATAGCCATTAGAAATACGGAATGATACTCTTTTTTTTAATCTAGAAGAGTAAAGTCTGTATAATAGAATATAAGTAACGAAATTGTTTTTCTATGGTGTTTGCATTTATCGCTTTTGATCTCGTATGACACCATTATTCACCTTTTAGGAAAGAAAAAAAAAGCAAGTTGTCAATGCTTATACAAGTAAAAGAAATGAGACATACACATGTTTATTTCGTTTTTTATTTTCTATTTATTTATGTGGGTGTGTGCGTCATTCGAAGGAATTTATTATTCTTTTCAATTTATGGAAATATCCTAGACGTTTAGAGGAAATTCAAAAGATTTCTATTTAAAGAAAAAATAAATATAAATATAAACACTGCATAAAATCTTATGACATCATTGTTTTGTATCGTCGCATTTCTCATAGGAAAAAGAAAAAAAAACAACGATAGTTTGAATCGTATCTATTCTTTTCGATTCTGTAATTTGTTTACAAACATTAATAAGCATGATAACTCAAGTGCAACGATATATAAAAAGAGAAAAAAGAATACATCTACCAAACACAAAAGAACAGCTTACTCAGGGACACACGAAATACAATCATTGAAACAATATTATCTAACGCACGACCATGGATAAATTTGATACATTTACATCAAAACCTTCTACTACACAAGAAAATGATTTATTTGGATTTGAAAATACTGATGAAATAACAAACAATCAAAACGATGATTCTTCACCGGTTATGGAAAATGTATGAAAACAAAAACAAAAAACTTTCAATACATTTCTTAACATTTTTATTTAGAATTCTAATTTTCCAACATCATTTCCATCGGATATTTCATCAACACATTCATTCAATGATAACTTGAATAATATTGATTCATCACAAACATTAAATCCAACCGATGATAGTTTGAATAATATCGATTCATCAGAAACATTAAATTCATCCAATGATACCTTGAATAATATCGATTCATCACAAACATTTAATCCATTCAATAATAATTTGAATAATATCGATTCATCAGAAACATTTTATCCATTCAATAATAATTTGAATAATATCGATTCATCACAAACAATAAATCCATTCAATGAAAATTTATTTGAAAATGATGAACCATTATATACATTACCACCGACAGCAGAAGATATTCTTTCTGATAATTCAATAGATCAACAATCAGGTTTTTCAAAAAAAAACAAAAAAATAGAACTATACATTTCTTATATATTTTTTGTTGTTTATAGAAGATCAATCTTCATGGAATATGTTTTCAAATGAAGTTGTATTACCAATACAAATTTTGAATAAAAAACGTGAAGAAGAAATTGCTGCAAAAGATGCAGAAGAAAAACGAAAAATTGATGAATTACGACAACAAGCTAAAAATGATTTAGAACATTGGTATAATGAACGAAATAAACAAATGGAACAAAAACGACAAACAATGAAAACTGAAGAAAATACTTTACGTCAATATGCATTAGAAAAAAGTACTAAAGTATCATGTGATTGGTCAAAAGTTATAAATTTACTTGATTTTACTGATGGAAAACAATATTCAAAATCAAAACGAGATTTAACACGTATGAAATCATGTATGTTTAATGCTAAACGTATAAGTGATAGTAAAAAATTAGAAAACGGTAATGGAAAACAATAAAAGAAATATTGATCTTATTTTTTTTATTTTATTTTATTCAAATAAACAAGCAATAATCTATTTATTTGATTTACATTATCTAAAAAAAAATGAAATCATTGATAGAAGAAATTGTGATTTTAAAAATTTGAATTTAAGATAATAGTTAAAGAACAGACTGATAAGAAATCGGTTATTGTTAAACATGAAAATTGTGCTTTAAAGAGTAAAAAATCGTTTATGTCAAGCATCTATCTTTAGAAAATAACGATTACATATTTTGTAATTTATTAATTTATATACAACACTAATGAACATGATAGATGATTACACAAATGAAGATCTTAATTCTTCACAAGAAAACTTTGAAGTGCAATATAGAAACTTTTTGCGATATTCATATTTTTACATATAAATTTAGAAGATAAATGTAAATATTTAAGAGTAATGAATCGAGTATGAACTTATGAACGTTTTTTTGTTTTTAAAGTAAGTAAATTTATTATAATTTAGTTAAATTTTAGAATCTATCAGTGGCGTAGCCAGCAGGGTAGCAATTGGGCAATTGCCACCTAAATCAAATTCTATTGCCACCTAATTTTTTTTAAATGCGCGCAATTGCCCATCGTCAAAAAATGTTAATACCTGTGTATACTTAAAGATTCAAGGAGTGTTTTCTTTCAATACATTTTCTCTTGATGAGATCTAATCAAGTGATTTACAAAAATCAATCTACGATCTTTTGCATTCAAAGAATGATCACAGTAATAATGATTTAATAGTATTTTCTGTCAAAATACGCTCTAATATACTTAAATGAGCTAAAGAGAAACTTGAATGAATACTCAACGATCTCTCTACGAACATAAATCGTATTGTACAGAAACGACTGAAGCAATCTAAATTAAAAGCTTCCACAATGTATGTTGTAACATGATTCTTGCACTCTTAGAGTTGAAAACGTGAATAAACTACATAGAAAATCTAAATAAAAGTCGACTGAGTATCTAAACGACAGTGTTTTGAAAACTCATCTCAGGCATTGAAAGTACTAGAAATGAAATGATAATATGTAATTTACAGAATGCACATATGACTGAACATTGAAACCATGCAAAAAAGCTTTCATGATTGAGAATTTGTTAGAGATATATGTGGAGTAATGCTTTTCATTGTCCGACGTAATAGGACAAACTAACTCATGCAGTTGTCCGATTAAAGAAGATAAACGAACCTTCATTGCCTGACGAAAGAAAATAAAGAGGCATTGATCAATATTTCACGAAAAAAGATAGACTGACAGTCATTGTGTCTCTACCACATATTCAGAAAAGAGATTGATTTTCTTGTTCTATTGATACTTATTTATGACTTTTTGACATAAAATATTAAAATATATGAAATCAAACAGTACGTTTCTGAAATAGTGTTTAAAAAAAGCGAGCAAATTTATCTGTTAATCCAGTATGACTAATTTCTCTTCAGTAAACAACAAATTCTGTAATGCGGACAAGTATTTAAAAAACTATTGCCCACTAGGTTTTACAATTGCCCATTGCTGCCACCTATTCAAAATAATTTAGCTGGTAAATTGCTACCTATGTAAAAAATCCTGGCTACGCCACTGGAATCTATGCTCTACAAAACAAAAATTTTTGTTGTTATTCGAATCGTTGAAATTCAATTGATAATTGTCTTTGCTTATGAAAAAATGAAATCGACTCCTAACAATAACTAATTGATATAATTTCTATTATATGAGAAATATATTCAAATCATGTATAACTTTCTACTAATTAAAATATTACAATTAAACTGAACATTTTCAATCAAAAAAAACAAAAACTTTTTATTTCAAATTTTTTTTTTCATCCAAATAGTTTGAATTCTTTGAATAGTTGAACCTTTTTGTAAAATAACATGACTATCAGTTGTTGGTTGTATTTGATTAGCTAATAAATTTTTTAATATTTGTTCATTACCATTAAATAATTTACTTGAAATATTTAATCGAACACGTGGATTAGTTTCTTCATAACCACATTTTTCATAAAACTGACGTTTATCAGTTGTTGTTAAATAAATAAATTCAATTTTAGGTTTTCGTTGATGAAGTTGATCTTCTAGAAGTTTCATTAATATTCGTCCATAACCTATTTAATAAAATAGAGAAAAATGAAAAATATTGAAAAGAAATTCTTTGTTTTTTTTTTAAATCTAACCATTGCCTCGTAATGTTCGTTGTATACAAACTGATTCAACAATAACACTTTGTTCTTCATCTAGAAGTCGATCGACATAACAATAACCAATAAGTTGATTATTATTATTTATAAGAATATATGATATAGGAAAATCATTACAAGAACGTTCTAAACGTCGCATACGAATAGTTTTTGATTGTTGCCATTCATCATTGAGTAGTTCAATTACATTATTTTGAAAATATTGATTCTCATGCAATGGTAATAATTGAAGATTAGACGACATTACATCATATATTAACAAAAAAAATCTATTTACTTTATTATCCGAAAGAAAACAATATAAAGAGAAAACATAGGGCAAATTTCCATGGATTCAAAGGTAGATGTCTCCCATTTATTGTCAAACAAAAAAAAAAAGAAAAAAAATGTTTATGACTGTAAATACATATGTATATATATATATACGATCATTGTATGTTTTTTATTATGGTTTGTACAATACAGTAGACGTACGGATGGAGTTAATAATGAAACGAAACAGAAAAAAAAAAACAAGACATATTTGAGCGTTGATATATGCTATGTTAAAAACACACAAAAAGAAAATGAACAAAAAAAAATTTTTTTTCATGCATTTTGTTCTTGTTCTATATTCTTCTGATCATGACCATTCTATAATAAATAAAAAGGGAAATCAATAAAAATAATTCTTAAATTTTATTTTACTTCTTTATCATTCAATATAATTTCTTGAGATTTTCTATGATTATCATTATTATTATTATTATTATTATTATCATCATCGTCCGATTCTTCACTTGCATGTTCAAGCCATTGTAACCATTTACTAACTTGAAATAATGCTTTACCTTTACCTGGTATATCATCATTAATATCTTCTTTCCATTTAAAATAAGCATCTTCTTCAATTATATCTAAATCATATGAATAAACAAAAAGACGTAATAATAATTCTTTTGGAAAATTATTTTTATATCCAATTAATTGTAATGCATATAAAGCCCAAACTTGTTGTTCAATTGTTTTAATATATGTTTGTAAACATTGACGATGATTTTCAATAAAAATTTTTTCTTGATTTAATATTGTTTTATCTGTTTTTGATGATGTTAATGTTGAGAATATAGCTGTTTCATATATACATGAAACTAATGTTTGTATAAATGATTGTGTATTTTTATCATAAATTTTTGTTTGATTATCAACAAATAATAAAAATTCATTTGAATCAATTGATGATGAAAGTTTATTAAGTAATTCAACACGTAATTTTAAATGTGAACATAAATATGCTAAACCACGATCTTCAAGAACTTGAAGAAGTAATGTATCTTGACGTTCACTTTCAGGTAACATATCACGCATATTTATACGACAACGTTCAAGTAAATTGCACCTATTATTTAAAAAAAAATAAAATAAAAGAATATTTTTATTTACTAATTAAGAGAAAATCTCATACATCGAAATAGTCTATAACTGCATTGAGAGAAATCTTTACAAAGATATTGAGTAAATCCATGGGTATTCAACTACTTTATAGGAGAGCGCAAAGGGCGGCGGCGCAGTTGCTTTGCACTTGTCGAATAAGAAGAGCGCAGAGCGGCTGCACCTAACGGTTACTGAAACAAATTCTTTTTTAGCCAACTTTTTCTTCATCTCTATAAAATAAGTTTTGAGGTAGTTCCATTTGTTATCTGAAAAATTAAATATCTGATGTTGTAAAACTTTTTGAGGGGCGTCGAATCGTATATAGTAAATCCTGCTCTCCTAAGACTCTAAAGGAACTAGAGTCAATTTACTGATAGACGATTACACATCCGCATCGAAGTATAAGTTTCTAAATATTACGATCTTTGGTATTAGTCGAAAGTATTTGTAAAACATTTTTTCTCACATACGTTTTTATAGAATTTTTGATGGGCTACAATCTAATATTCCTAGCAATATCTGATATGATTAAGGCGCAAGTGGTATTCATCTCTGTTTTTAGATGTGAAGGTGTCCGAAAAAGTTGCCGACTTTCTTTTAAGCGTTTTTTTCGCAGCATATCATTCAAATTATTAGAATATTTTGTATATTAGTAGGAAATCACTCGACAAGAATTTTTGTATTGATTGATACTTGACCAAGATATTAATTAAAAAATACTATTTTATGAAATATTCATATCTCAATTACAACACGAATTCTTTCATGATTGTTCTAGTCTAGTAGACTCTTACTAATGCGCAAAATACTAACAGTTAAGTCCAGATAAATTCGGTGGTGGTTTAGATAAATCTCAGTAGTTTCTGCCATACTAAAAAATAGCTGAACGCCAGTGATATTCTTCATTTCTAACTTAAAAAATATCATAAAAATGCAACATCTCGACAGGAATATGCGCTAAGGGCACGAGCTCTTCTCATGATATACATAGCGATGCTGCCGCGGCACTTTTTTAAGAAGATACATGAATTTGTACAGAATCTTGGTGTTCATATATGTAAGACTTAGCGCAGCAGCAATTCTAGTTCAAACGAGCCACGGTCTTGAAAATCGAAATCCTTTTTTTAAATACCATCGCGGCAGTTGTGATGGATATCTATGGCTCATTAGGATCTATATGATGCACATAGTCTCGATTGATCAGTTTGTGAACTTCGCTCGTAAGCCGTTCTTATAACTATTTTGTGAAACATGATCTAAAACGAATTTTGAAGTATAGGAGTAAAGAAATTTGCAGCCCCCTCCCACCGATTGTGCCAGACGTAGTTGATATAGGATCAAAGATCTTATATCAATAACGTCTCGTTATAGTATATGAACTTGCATTTGTGGAAAATAAAGCAAAAGTATAGTGTGAAAAAATGTGTTTCTAAATAGATAGAATAAAATAATTTATCCCTGTGATTAGCAATAGCAACTATATCGTGTTTTTCATATTTTTGATTCAGCAGGGATTGTGCTAATAGTTTCTTTTTCTAGTCATACAACTATTTTTGACCAATTTCTTTTTTCTTATTCTTGGATCTAATGTAAAGATTAAAAGAAAAAAAAAAAAAAGAATCTACTTGACCATCTTTATAAAAAAAAAAAAAAAGAGAAATTATCTTCTCTTTATACTTACATATAATTTTCATCATTATTAAAAAGTTGCTGTAATTGTTGAAGTAAAAGAAGAAAAAGTGGATGATGTTGTCCATCTTTAAGTAAATCACATATATCATTTAATGATAATAATACTGAAGATGATGAAATATTCTTTTTTAAAATATTATTACCAATATTTTTACATGATAAATCTAAAAATTGAATACAAAAAAAAAAAAAATTTAAATAAATATCTATTTTTATTTTACCATCTTGATCATTAATTAGAGAAGCCCAAATAATATTTGCAATAATTGTTGATAATTCAGATTTAAATAATGATAATTCTTTTTCATAATCATGAATTTTTGAAAGTATATTTGTTAAAACATTTATACATTGATTATTTGTTATAAATGTATTTTTATATAAATAAATTAATAAACGTGAAATAAATAAAATATTTTTATTATGTTCATGTAATGATTGATCAAATAAATATTGAATAAATTCAATAATTTGATTTTTAGATAATTTTAATAAACGTAATTCATTAAGTATATATTCAAAATCATTAAATGACATATGAAGAAATGAATTATATTTTGAAAATAATTCATCACGTGTTATTGTTGATGTTGTTTGAATTGAAGTTTTATTTATTGATGTATGATGATGATGATGATGATGTGAATCTTTTGATTTATTTATTAATGTTGATAAATTATTCATATTTTTTGTTAATGGATGATTAGTACGAATTTCTGATGATGATTTTTTATTTGAATCATTTATTGATTTAGATATTATAAGTGAATCCATTTCTTCACGATCTGTCATTGGTGTACGTTGATTTAATGGTTGTTTTGGACGAAGACTAAATGATGATGATGATGATGATGAATTTGGGCGACTTGTTGATCCATTTGTTGTTGTTGTTGTTAAACCATTTGTATATGTTGGAGAATTTGATGAACGATTTATATTTCCATTAGATAATTTATGAGATGAATCATTATCTTTTATTGTATTATCAAAAGGATTAGTTAAAGTATCATGTTGACGAAGACGAGATTTAGGAGAATTTGTTGAACGATATGCCTGCCGTGGTGTAGGAGCATTTGGTAATTCAGTTTCTTTGAAATAACAAAAAAAAAAAA
>CAJNOL010000420.1:119813-141910 GCA_905250125.1 Rotaria sordida
TTGTTTTCTAATAAAATATATTTAGAAATGAAAATATGAGATGCAAACTGCGGCCATTTATTCTGGATTACCCGTTGGCTTTAAAATATAATGTGGGTCGCATCGCCGCGAAAGGGGTTAAATTCAAATAGTGATTTGAATGGCTCTTGAAATTTTCTATCGAATATAGTATGTGCTAAAATCTCAAAAGGAAACTTTATCAATCGAGTTTTTCAAAAAATCATTCCAGTAAAACTTCAAGTTCTAGAAAATTTTGAGAAAAATATTTTTTTAGTCACTTGCAAGAGCAATGTGAGAGGTTGACCAGCTCTCCGTGATGTTTGGTTGAAAAGCTATAAGCTTAAGAAAAACCAAAAAAACATGTGTTTTTAGCCGATTTTAGCAATTTTTTGGGTTTTTCTTAAGCTTATAGTTTTGCAACGAAACATCGTGAAGAGCTGGTCAACCCTTCATTCTGCTCTTTCAAGTGGTTATCTTGAAAAATAATTTTCTCAAAATCTTCTAGGACTTGAAGTTTCACTAGGATGGTTTTCTGAAAAATTCTGTTGAGAAAGTTCCTTTTGAAATTTTAGTACATACTATATTCGATAGAGAATTTCAAGAGCTATTCAAATCTGACTCGATTAGATCTTTTTTGCATGATTATGTTTAAATATATTCAAGTTGACAAATTTACATGAAACAATACAGATATTTGCAATTATAAATCAAAAGAATATTAAATCATCTTATATGTTATGTTATTTAAAACAAAGAAGTATATTATATTATTAACAGATGAAAAGTCATAAAATTCGATAAACTCATTCTTAAAGACAAATGATCCTTCTCTATACAAATCAAAATGAACTATCAATTACTACTATTAGTCCAATGAACTAAAAACTTAGAATATGGAATTCATACCATATGAGAATAGATATAGAATGTAGATCTTCTTGTGTATTGCGATCTATCATCCATTACATCAAGTTTATTTATATCATCAAAATTATCTATTATTAAAGTCGCAGATCGAACTCAACGTTCTCTTTAATATATTTATTAATAACATCATGCAGATGCTCAATAATTTTCGAATTAATACTCAGCATAATAACATGATCAATCTAACGTAGTAGAAAAAAAGTTTAATAACAGCTTTATTTTCTTAATTTCTCATTATGGACAGCTTGTTGAAAATATCTAAATAGTAATTTTAATAGAATTCAAAACGGCCTGCAAAAATGCGATATGAAAAAAAGTTTAGTTTAGCTAATTTTCTCGTTATTTTATTTCAGTGCAGAATTTAATGAGCTACACTTTGGTAAAAATCATTTATCATCCTTAATAAAATTTCGAATAAAAACTGAAGAAAATAGTATTATTACTATTTTAAAATCGATTAATTCAGTAATATTTTCGAAGTAGTTTCAATTTTAATTATGAAACGAATCTTTAAATTTGTAAAACAAAAAAACAAACTCATGCATTTACTCTTTCAAACAAGACATCATCGCTCTCAGTACAGCATTCTATTCAAACTTTATAACACTTTTAAATAAAAGAACACAAAAACAAAACAACAGAAAAATAGTCGAAAATCAAGAATTGAATTGCGTCTTTAAAATAAAGGCAGCGTAGAATACTATGACTAATTAAAACTGAAGATACTCTGAAAATATTACTGAGATAATCCATTTTGAAATAGTAATAATACGATTTTGTTCAATTTTTAATCGAAATTTTATTAAGAATGACAAGTGATTTTTACTAAAGTGTAGTCCTGAATGCTATGTATAAAACAGCTTTCAATCATCATAAAATTAGCTGAATATTAAGAATGATGTTAAACTTTTTTCAGCTAGAGAAAATTTTCCACATCTCAATCTTGTAGCTCGCTTTGAGTTGTATCAAAATCATTATTTAGATATTTCCAACAAGATATCCATAACGAGAAATTAAGAAAATAAAGCTGTTTATGATAAGTAGAAAGAAAAAATCAAATTTTCTACTTGGGCTTTTTCGTCTATCAAATATTCTACATAATTCGAATTCTTTTCATTAATAATTAATACATGATATTGAATTTCCACTATACACTCATATGATTCTTTTTTTTTTTTTTGTTCTTTTAGTTATTCAAATAGAACGAAATCAATCAAAAAATCTCACGTATTAGATTACATAACTGATAAACAGAACAAAAAAAAAACTAAATCTGATTTGCTTTCGATAATACCCATGAGAGTAGTCCTTCAATTGATAAATCGTTTTTTTTCTTTTTTGAGTTGAGACTACGTGATCCAAATGATATTACTACACTTTTATAGTATATTTTAGATGAATGCTATGATAATAAATTTGCATAGAGACAGACCATAAAGAGATTCCTTCCTGTTTTCATGATTTCTAAAATCCAAATACTTCCTTCTAGGAAATATCTGAGTGCTTACAAAGTTTCAAGTCAATTTTCTTTTTTCTCTATTATCACATCATTCATTTACAAAAAGAAAAATCCCATAAAACTGTAGTATTATCAATATGAGAATTTCTTTCGTTCGAATAATTTTTCATATACCTGTTGATAAAGGATTAAGTCTTTCAAATTGATATCTATCCGATGTAACTTGTGTTGTTGGTCTTGGACGTTGTAAAATTGAAGGATGAAATGATGTTCGTTGAAAAAGACTTGTTGGTGTTGTTGATGATTGATATGAATAAGAAAATGGATTTGTTAATGATGGTATCATTGTATGTGTTGGTTGATATTTATATGTTATTTGTGTTTGTTGATTACCATCATCATCAGTTAATTTTGTTTCTTTTTCAATAAATGCTAAACGTGGTATCCAATGATTTGAACGTAAATCAACAATATCTTGTAAAATAAATTTAATACGTAATGGTAAATCTTTTTGTGTTTGAATTTTTTTAATACGTTCTAAATATTGATCCATGAGATTTTTACCTTGTCCTTGATCTAATTTTTTTCCAACAGTTTGTATAATTTTTTTTAAACATTCAAGATCTTCACAACGTTCAGATAAATTTTCATTTGTACCACGTTTTAATAATGTTTTTAAACATTTATGTAATATTGCTTCAGATACAAGATCAAGTTTACCTAATTCACCAATTAATTTTATATTTCCAATAGCTTTTTTACGAGCTTGAATACGAGCTTCTCGTGAATCCATATCGTCATCAATTGTACTTGAATTTGTTGTTGATTGTCCAAGAAGAATACGATTTTCAAATTCGTATTCACATTTAGCTAAGAGTAAACGACGAAATGTTCGAATAGGTGCATCAGATGGTTCAAAATTTGGTGCGTCTCGATCCAAACGACGACACAATTCAGCATCTATTTTAGAAATCAAGAATATTTTGCATAGTTAATAAAAAATAGATGATTAAAGAAAATAATCTATAGTAAATTCTGATCGCAAGAATCGATAGGTCTTAATACAAAGGATCTTTTTTTTTTGACACTTTTCTATTATTTCAATGTATTAATCTTCATTTTCTTATTAACATATAAAGATTCGCATGTCTATATTGTGTTATAGATAGGAACACTCTCCAATTCATTGTAAGCTTGAAGCATAGAAAAGCTTCTATTGTCTGACATGAACTCTTCTCTATTGATGACTGCAATTGTAAGCCAAAGATATCAATCACTTTTTGATGATTCTTATCAAATCTCATGTGAAGATTATTTTATAAATCAGGCAAACTAAAATCATTTGACATGAAATTTTTAATAGATCTGGAGAAAAAAAAAGCTGATTAGGTCCTTGTGATCAAACTATGAGACAAAAGAATTTGAGTTTAAATACAATTTTATGATTTTATATCATTTATTTAAATAAAAAATGCGAACACATGGAGAAACCATTAAGTTATTAAATAGTATTTCATCCAGTATGGTAAGAACTGAAAGAGATAACGCCTCCTTCCAGCCAACGCTTGTATTCTTACTATAAATAAAATATTGATATTTACGTATATGTCCTATTTTAGCTTATTCGAATATTAATTATTGTAACTTTAGATTGATTTTTTTTTGGGGGGATTTTAGATAAAAAACATTAAAAAAAATATTTCGAGGTATAATTCGTATGTTTATATGCTATGTACATTTGAGCTATTATAATACATTACTGTAATTTTCATATAGAAAAGTACAAAGTTATGTCATTAACCTTTTGACTTACGTTCTTTAATAATCAATTGTCAACTCTATTTTCACCTTAGTGCAAAATATATCAATATATAGTCATTCAATAAAATTATTAAACTCAAGATGATTTGTATATTATTAACTTCTACAGCACTCTTTGAATCTAATAATTTCATTTGATAAAGTTATTAATTACATTCCTATAAAAATAATTTACATTCTTTTTCTTTTTTTTTGAAAACTATGTAAAGAAGCTCTAGTCTTTGTAAAATAGCTACCCTAATATTATTCTCACATGCCTACAATTAGAATTTAATCACGTACTATCAAATATGTGTATATCTAACGTTGAATAAGAACGTGATAGACATACTTAAGATAATAAAAATTTTCATTTAATTAACTTACACAATGAACAATAATTTGGTTCTGCTAATGCTTTATCAAATATAAGTAAAATAACTCCTTTTAATAAATGTGGTGAATCAATTCCAAATGATGGATTAGCTAAATCATCAGCAAGTTTATCAAATTTTTCAGGTGTTAATTTATTAAGTAAAGCACGACATCGACGAAAAACTTCATTATCTTTTTCTTCTTGTGTACGTATTTTATTAACATTTGTTTTTTGATGTGAACGTAATAATGTTTGTGGTATCCATTTATTAGTTAATGAAGTTTTAGGTAAATCACTAACGTTGGTAGAAACGATAGCGGCAGCATCATCAGACACGCTGATAATACCAGCTCTATTCGGCCCAACGGCTTGAAACTGATTCGTGGACAGTTTGAATGAATACAAATAAAAATTTATATTGAGGAAGAGTTTTATTGGAAATAAATTATATATATATATATGTGTGTATGTTGATTATATAAGAATAAAAAATCGAGAAGAGATATATAATTGACGCAATAATCTATGAAGAAAAAACAATTAGTTTCGAAATATGATGGAAAGTAAAAGAACGCAAGTTTTCTTTTTTTTTTTCTTTTTCTAGTTGTTTGTTTATTTTTTTTTTTTCTTCATCAATCACAAGTTACCAATATACGTTAAGCAATCAAAAATCAGTTAATGTCCTCAATTGAAATAATATTTGATATTTAAAAAAAAGAAAAAGATAAAATAAATTATTTAAATTATATTTAAAAGAAAATATTTAAAAAATAAGAAATATTTAAGTGACATCTTTAGAAATATAGATGTCAGACATTGATAATCCTTATTTGTATTATGATACAGATAGGTTAATACGTGCAAAAAAACCGTCTGCAAGCATGCATTTCTTACAATGTTTTTTTCATCCTCCAATCTCTTGATTATTTTGTCGACAGCTCCGCCGTCTATAAAAGAAAAATATACTAGAAAGATCTTCACGTTGCTGTCGAGATAATAGGACTATAACAAGCATAATATAACGTTGTTTAGAAATCGAAGAAAAAAGAAAAAAACAAAATCCTATTGCGTTCTCTTCTTCTATTTTTTTTTCCTTCTTTCGTGTTCTCTATTATACGTCCGCTCATATGGTAACAGATCATACGGTGAGGTGAACTAGTACAAATATTAAAAGAGAAATTCTTCGTGTTTGCAAATTCAATGCGTTTTATTTTACATGCATAAGCAGTTAAAAATTAGAGAAAGAAAAGAAAACATCATTCTATTTGTGATAAATGTCTTGGCCATTTTTATTTACTTCCGAACATAAGATAAATAAACTTGATAACTCTTCAAATTCATTTCAAACATCAACTAAAATTAATACAAACGAAGAAGAAGATAACAATGAACATGAACAAACAATAGTAGAAAATCATGTATGTTATCATTAAACTCTTTTTTTTTTTAATTTTTTTTAAATTTTACTGAAATAAAAACAAAAATTCACGTCTTTTCGAAATCTAGTCATTATTATCAAGATTGAAATGTGTTGGTGTTTATTGGCGTCAAATTTTTTTAAACAAAATTCATTTTGCATTAACGTTGGTATTTGTTAGTTTGTATAATATAGCAACACGATTAATGCGTTTCACACGACAAATAATCTTAGTTCGATCAGCATCTCCATCACCATCCATAGTAACTGTGTCATCAAATCAAATAGTTGAAGTGAGCAAAGAGAGTTTTTAACAAGTATAAAAGATTGAAAAAAATTTAAACGATGTCTTAAAGGCAAATTGATTTTGAATATTAATAGTAGTTTGGTGTCGAACAGTTAATAATAATAAAGAAAAAAAAGAACGTAGTACAAATTCAAGTGAAATTTTTTTTGTTGTTTTTTTTTTCTTTTTACATGTGACCAGATTGAATAGTTTAAGTGTGTCTATTACATGGGAGAAGGTAAAAAGAAACAAAAAAAGAATGTTCTATTAGATGGTACTGGATGACATTATGAGAATGACTTTGGGATGTGAGTTAATTTCGTACGCGATGGCCTCGGCGATAAAAGAACATTCTTCTTTTCTCTTTTTTTATTTTTTTTGTCTTACTATCTATGGTATCAGCTCATATAAATATTAGTCGATCCACAAAGTAAGGCAATGTACGAGAATAGGTCGTTAACAGATAGATACTCTCATTTATGTTTTCTTTTCGTTTTCTTTTTTTAATTAATGATAAATAACTTTTTCAGTTAAGTATAATTTAATAGATATTTCATTAAGATAAGTATATGTATAATATGTGCGCATAATCTATTCGATACAGTACATATGTAATAATTTGAAAATTTATCTTGAGCAAAGTGCGCGTATTCAATCAGTAGGAAAAAAAAGTAAGAGACCATGAAATATTGATTGAATAAATTGATCTAATCAATATATTACGTTCGGTTTATTGAAAAATGAAGTAAAGCAATATCATATTCCACTATTATTAAGTATAGAACAGAAGTTAATAGTACAAATACAACATTGATAACAGAACGCAATAAAATGCACTGTTTTATTTGTTCAACTAGTAGTTTCTTTTCTTCAAGTGATTCTTATAACAGTGAAAGAAGTTTTATTTACTTAAGTATTACTTGTTAAGGATGCACCTATTTATTTTATTCTAGACCATAGAAAAAGAAACAAATAATCTATCATTGAAGACATATAGAAAGAAAAAAAAACTACCCATTTGAATCAGATATGTCATTGCTTAGTTAATGACTCTATATACTTGATAAAGCTGTGATTTTTTTTTTTCAACATATATTCTATAGATTTTTCTTTTTGATAAAGGCCACTTATATCGGTCTATTATCATGTCTAGATATACAAATTATCGAACTGTAGTCATCAGTATAACATACGCTGAATGCGTGTCCATACTGTAGTTTACCTTGAACTTCAAGTTCTCTTTCTCTATGTATAACAAGCAATGATTTATTACATTTTCTTTTCTTTTCATGTTTATTATTTGTATGATCATGATAATACATTAGCCACGCTCCAGATCATACAGCAAGCGCATGATATATATATATATATATATAGTTAACACTATAATAAGAACTTATTGGTATATACGCCCATAATTACTAATTCTTTTTTCGTAATGATGACAACACAAAACAGCTGATATATATCTACCGATTTGAAACATTACTTATTTTTTTTTATTATGTTCCATTATATTCATTTACGTCTAAGGATAACCTTTCTTTCAAAATAATTGTTCATTAACAATCATTTGCATAAGTTTGTTTTTTTACATTAACAAAATAAATGAGGAGTCGAATAGTATGTACCCAAACATTTTTCTCGTATTTTATTTTTCATCTTAATATAAGACAGAGAGAGAGGTAAACACAAATTTTTTTTTTGTCATTTTTTTTCTACTGCATTCTTTACGTAGAGTGACAAATGTAATTTCGAAATAGTAAATAAACAAACCTTTAGAAAATACGTTGATTTTTTTTTCTGTCAGCTTCTCGGCCTTCTATTTCATATACTGCATTACCTCTCTAACATATATATATATATGTGTGAAGAAAGTAATTTGTAGTTTATTCATAAATACATAGCTATCTATAACATATATATACTAGTTTTGTAACATAAATCATCCAACATAAGTGTAAGTGATTTGTTTTGGTCGATATATTTTCAGTAAGAATAGAACCTGGATAGTTTCAAGGTCAAAACACAGAGACATAAAAGGATAGAACAGAAAAGCAGAGATATATCTTAGTGGTCTTGCATCTTCATCTAATATAGAATTTTTTCTGTATTTTTTTTTCTTGTTTTCCCCGTCGGTCATATGTATGTATATTATAACTTAGTTGATAACATACAATTGTCGTTAATAATCTATCATTCGTTGACCATACTACATATACAATATGATAGATGATGAACAAAGATATAAAACGGGAGGTACATGCGATTAGATAAACACTTACAGAATGAACTATTGACCGATGCATATAGTCATTTATCCAACCAATTTCTTTTTTTTCTTCACACACACATAAGAGAAAAAAAAATAACGACAACAACAAAAGCTCTGATAAAAGTCCCCTTAGTATGCATTGGTCAAATGTTATGTAAATGACCTGACAAAAAAAAAATTACGTATTCGCTGGTTTTTTTTTTCATTTTTTTTGACCTTCAACTGTCTATAAGCAAAAAAAAAGAGGGACATTTACTATGAAAGATATTTATATAGAACATAATAACCTTGTAAGAAAACATAAGAATTTTTCTATAAATAATATTTTTTTTTTTTGTTTTCTGTTTTAGGAAGATAAAATTCATTCTTCTACATCTTTAGAAAACTTTAATTCTCAATTTGATTTGCCATCATTAGAAAATTCTACAATGGCACATTTACTTGTTCAACAACAAGTACATAAAAATTCATCAACACAAAATCAAACACTTGTACCAATTGATCATACAGTTGACGATAGATTATTTTTCTATAAACAAGATTCAACAAGTTTATTACATTTTCTTCAAAAATTTACATCTGAGCCACAAATATCTATGTATCATTCACCATCACAGAAATTTTTAGATACTAATTCAATAACTTTTCCTTTGTCGAATACATTTATATCATCAAATGAACAACATAAAAAAGATGAAGAAGAAGAAGGAGAAAAGCAACAAGAACAAGACGAAATAGAAAAATTCAATTGTGATCAAATTGAACCGATAGTAATAGAATATAAAAAGAGGTTTGAATTATTTAAATTAAACAAAAAACAAAAGAAAAAAACAAAACAAATAATTTATATTTTAGTAACACATTAAACAATATTTCAACATCACCAATGATTGATGATTTAAATGAAGATAGTATATTAAATGCGAATTTATTATTAAATGATACACGTCATTTTCGCAGGCGAAAACGACGTGCATCATTAACAAGACAATCTTCATCGAGTGATGATTCAATTGAACCTTTAAAAATAGATTCAATTGAGCCTATAATAACAGATTCAAATGAGCAAAATGTCACTCATGAAGAAGAAAAATTAGATACTATTAATGAAAATCTTCAACAATTATCAATAGAAAATCTCTCATTAAATGACAATAATGAGATAAATGAAGATAATTTATTAGAAAATACAGAGTCGAATGATAAAACTTTTACTCCTAGTCGATTTCGTATAAGAAGTAAGTAAAAAAACAAAAATCTTTTTTTTTTATTATAATATTTCTAAAATTTTTATCCTAGGATTACGATCTCGATCATATCGTCAAGCATCATCAACATCTGAAGAGTCTACTCCATCTGATAATGCTGTTCAATTTTTTGTACCTACTGAAACAATTATATCTCCACCTCCTTCTACACCACCTCCTTCTACGCCACCTCCATCACCAACTTCAGCAACACCAAATTTAATCGTATCTAATAGCAATTTAAAACGTACAAGTTCTATTGGAACAACAAAAAAAATGGTTCGTTTTGCTGATTCAATTGGTCGTCAATTAGCACAAGTGCAATATATTCAATCTTTAACTGATGATGATACAAAAGATTTTTCATTATTAAAAAATAATCTTTATATACCAAAATCATTAAATTTAGAACATAAACCATGGTCATTTGATGTTGAATTAACATCCAAACAAATACCTGATGTACGAATACCAAAGAGATTTTTTTGTTTATATCGTCAACCAAATTCTGAACATCCTGATATATATTTACATGAAATATGGAAATCACAAGTTAAATTAGAACATGCAACTATGCGTTTAAAATCAACAACAACCAGTGAACAATATCTTTATGGTACAATATGGGTAACAAATAGTGGTTATTATAAAAATGTAACTATTAAATATACATTTAATCGTTGGTTAAATACATATGAATATGAAGCTAAACATTGTTGTCATTCAAATGATTTTCGTAATATAGATCAATTTGATTTTCATATTGATATTCCACATGATGTTGATAGAATTGATTTTGTTATACGTTATCGTGTCAATGAACATGAACATTGGGATAATAATGATGGAAAAAATTATACATTAGAAACTGAATCAGCTTATACACCACAAACAACAATTTCATTACCACATGATTGTAATTTTAATGAAATGAGATTTTATTAGAGCATATAAGATGTAAACAAAAACAACAGTTGCTTGCTTTCGTTTTTCTTTTTCTTTTCTTTTTTATATATGTAGCATGTATTTGTGTCTTTCATTCTCTCTTTGGTTGTTATTTGTTTGTTCTCTTATCCTTTCATGGAAGAATTTCTTAAGATTTATGAATTATAATACTAGAAGAAGACATGTATATCTTTAAACTTATATAAATTGATTTTTTTTTTTTTGCCTTTACTTGGTCGTTCCTTTTTTTACTGAAATAAAACACAAAAAATATGTATTAAGTAAAAGGATTCAAATACATAAAATGTTATTTTCGTACTTTTTGTTTTTCAACATCCAATTGAATTTAATCATGAATTTCTAATTAATTTGATGATAGATTCAAGATATCTTTGTAAGTTTCATCGATCTTCATCGGATGTTAAATACAATGCCTTTCAAAAAAAAAAAAAAGATGAGATGGGATTCTATAATAAACTTATTTCTAAATCGAATACAAATTTTTCATTATTAGTATTTTAAATCGGTATTACATCAATCATTTGATTATTATACATCAAAATTCTTGATATCTAGCTAAACAGAACTTTTTCAATTCTACAAAGCTAGGTCACTTCAAATAAAAAGAATAGTTAGCATCCTATTTTCGAGACGTAATATGTTGCTTTCTTTGATTGATCATGGACAGAAAGAATGCGAAGCATTGAAATAAATAACATATTTGGTATCAGTATAAAAATTTGAAACGATTTCTGTACATTTCAAATTTCTTTTTTTTTCGATCAAATAATCACTCACTAGTCCACCTGAAGAATATTCTTTTTTTGGGGAGGGGCGGGAGGGGGAGAGATTTGAAATTTACAGATATTGATTTACACTTTTATGTTGATCTCAACTATGTTATTTATTTCAACACAACTATCCATTATCAATTAAAAAAACGAAATGACTACATATCATTCCTCAAGAATAGTGTGATGAAAGCTGACAAGTTCTCTTAAGCAAGACATGACGCATTATGGATCGATATTTTATTAATATGATTATCAAATGGATGATGCAATACACATACGTAATACAAAGTAAAAAAAAAAAACTAAAATATTATTTTAAATGAATAACATATCATACAATCAGAAATGTGAAATTTAATGCGTTGCAACAATTTGTATTTTTTTCTTTCTTTTAACTGATTCTATACAGTGAAAAAAAATGTCCAAAAATTGACAGCATAAATCTCATTTACATAAAGAACATTTTAGTGCATTTCTACATACTATTAGTTCATCTCATTGGTAGCAATAACGCATCAAATAAATTGAATGTTTCAGATATTTTTAATTTAATTAAAATTAGTAAGGAATGATAACTACAATGCATATAGCTTCACATTACAAGCAATGATAAGATGTAGTGTTCATAAATAAATAAGAGATTCCATGAAATATTGAACCGTAGAAAAATCAAAGATAGAAAAGCTTAGAAAATTTGTGTAATGCCATTTTTTTTTTCTAAAGGATAGATTCATTGTCATGTATAACTAAGGTGCAGCTGTTGATAGAAATTATTCTAATATCTTTTAATTGATATTTAAAAGGAGAGAAGAATTTTAAGTTCAAGGAGTTATATTTCAAGTTTCGTTAAGAATCTCTTATCTCTTTTATTTTTTTATTTTTGAGAACAAATTAAAAACCATTAGAATAATTTCTACCAACAGCTGTAACTTAGTTATTAACATTTACATGACAATGAAACTATTCGTTAGAAAAATATGACATCACACAACTATTCTAAGCTTATCTATCTCGAATTTTTCTATGGATCAATATTTCATGAAGTCACTAAATATTACATCTTATCATTACTTGTAACATAGAATTATGTACATCGTAGGCATTCTTCATTAATGCTAATTGCAATATTAGTTTATTTAGTAAACAGAAAATTTGAAATAGAAGAGCCATTTACATGTTTTTTTTAACTGAACAAATCAATAATCTCTCCTTTCTATCCTATACATTCTCAATGGATTTCTCTTTACATGCAGATATCGGAATCGACAGAAGCAAAAAAATTCCCTATTACTTCTTTTATCCCTATAGTAGTGTTCTGCAGTCGGGTTCGGATTTGAAATCATACCCGACAATATATGAGATCTTGATGTTTCAAAATATTCTAAATTTTTTTCAAACTGTTATTTATATTAAAGCATATGAATGAAAACCGACTTGAGAAACAGGTCAAAGAAGTAGAAGGCAATATTGTTTTACTAAAAGAATTCGTTTTTTTTAATGGAAATTCATCTGCAGATGATGAGAAATAATATGACGATGTAGTTGAATACATGGTAAAGAAAATAAATTATTGAAAAAGTGAACATGTATTATGATGACGGAGAAAGCATTCATGTATGACATTTGACATTCACACTACGTTCTATTTCAGGGTCACTTGATTTGTTTGCTTTTTTTGGTGAATTTGAAATGATCTCTTTTTTTGTTGCTGCTTATAGAAGAAACTAAATCGTATACTTTATCATATAAAATAAAAATTTTGAAAAGTACTATAACTTCACTGGACAATAGAATAGCGAATTAGGAATTTCTTTACGAATATGTATATCTAATAAGAAGGAAAATGTATCAGACAAAATAGAATAAATGAATGATCGTCTCTTTCTATCTACCAAGAAACAGAGAACATCGATAGTATTAGTTAATATGACCTCTAATAGAATTGGATAAATATATTATGAAGAAAAACTCATAAAAATCGAAATTCTTTTTTACTGAAGTTTTCTAGCTTCGTAAAGTTATGTGTATGATGTATGAATAGTTAATTGTGATTAAATAATATTTATAGATGAATGAAATGTTCAGAATAATGTCATAGAATACAATTTCTAATAATTTGATTTTATAAACATCTGCTAATATCCTGTCTCTTCGTTTTCTCTTTTGTCAAATGAAATGCAACTACATTCCTCTGTCTAATCGTTAAAATTCGTTGTTTGTTAGAAAAAAGAAGTTGTCTGAAGAAACAAGCTTATTATAACAACTTTGAATCATATTTCACTTAAAGGCATATTCACATTGTTAGCCTTGAGGCTCCACGTGGGATAAGACAATTCCATTTCATCCTACACGAAGCTCTGATTAGTCTGTATTCATTGATTAGACGCTTATGATATTTCATTCTGCATATGATTGAATTCGATTTGGTCTTGATAAATAAATGAAACCGAACTGTCTTACTATACATTGCTGTGTCCTTTACTTTTTCTTTTTGTTATGGCAGAATGTTTTTTCTAGAAATATTCTGAAGCTATCCAAAAGACAATGAAAATGTTTCATTCTTTATACACTACTCGTTGGAAGCACATCATGATCAAAAGTACAAATAATAGTACCGATATTTTGTCTTTTTTTCCTCATAAATGTATATAGATATTCAAAACAAAACCAAAAAAAACGCATAAGAATATGAATTAATGATTAATCGATCATTGATTAAAATTTCTCATGAACTATAAAAACACTACAAGAGAAACAACTACAACTGATTTGCATGTCAAATCCAAATAAAAGAAATCAGTATACTAAACTTAACTATCTTTTTCTTGCTAATTTTTGTTTTGTTCACGATTGGGGATTGTCATTCCAAAGTATTTCAATCTTATGAAGATTACATCGTTCATGTATAACTATAAACAGCTGTTGTATTCAATGTACATTCATAAATAGTTGTAGCTGAACAACAAAAACAAATAAATTATAAATTGTTTTTTTTTCTTTACGAAGATAACATAATGTTGAACACAAATAATAATCTGAAATAATCCAATACTGACTAGCAAATATAAGAAAAAACCAAAAAAAGAAAAGATTAATTTATTTCCTAATTAAACACTGTTAAACAAAAAAAAGACAAGATCTAAATTTCATTTTATCCATTTGTTCGTGGCCAAGCATCAAAACCAAATAGAAGACCAATAATTAATGTAATACCACATAATATTGATAAAATACAAAGAATTAAAGCATAATTATTAAGTTTATGTGAATCTATTATAAAACCATTACGAAATTTATTTTGTGCTTTAGTAGCAAATGCAAATGCAAATAAACCTATGAAAAAAAAAATTATTTAAATAAAGAAATTATTAATTGATTTTAACATACCAAGTGGAAAAAAAAGAATAATACATAAGATAGCTAACCATCGCCAATCAGATGGACGACGTGGTGCTTGAGGATCAAATTTTTGACGACGATTAACTAATGTTGCTGAACTTTTTGAAATTGATGGTAATGGATTTGAACCTTGTGTTCTAATAGTTGATTGACTTAAATATAATGGATTTGTTGGTCGAACTTGAGGATATTCTTTAAAAAAAACAACAGAAACAAATTTAATTGAATTTTTCATTTTATTTTATTTTACCTGAATATCTTGATATTCGACTTGGTATTGAACTATGTGATCGTTGATCATTTTCAGTTGTATATTGATTATTATTCAAATCAATACCTCGAAGATCAATTCGAATATCATTAAAAATCGGTTGGATATTATCATTTATTTCATAATGCATCTAAAAATCATAAGTATTATTATCAATTGAATCGAAGTAAATAACTAAAGATAAAATATTTCTCGAAAAATGTCATCCTCGAATTTATGCAACTATGTTTTATACAAATAGAAGATGATTTCTTTTCTTTTCTTTTTCTCTTACTAGTTATGCTCTTTTGATTGTAAAAATGAGTGGTAGCAAAAAAAAAATGTTTAGTTCAAGGAGAACAAGAAGGAAAAGAAAAAGAACGAAAAGATTGGCAATCATTCATACATGAGTTCTCTTTGACAGTGAAGGTTAAATCATTCAATACAAGAAAAAAGTAGTAGATGAAGAACAATATATGTTTGTGTTATATAATTGACACATTAATAATACTCTTTCATAATGGTTAGAGTTCCGCTTGGACACACTTGCAAGTTTTCAATTACAATAGATGAAGAATTTTTGCAAACAGATTAACACAAGAAAATGGAATGTTGAATTAAATATTATAACAAAAAATATAGTGATACATCGAAGATCTTCAAAATGATTTCGGCTACAGTTAATTTCACAAAAAGTAAAACTTTCTAGTATTTCATAATATAATATCAATGAATTTTAGACATTTAAGTCTATTGCTACATTCTTTAAAATTTTATTTGTTTTAAAAAACAATAGATCATTGTGCCTAATAAGAAAAATCTATGAAGTGTTAGCTTATCTTTTGTTGTACACGTGTGTCAATCTGATCGAGTTCAACTTAATAACAACAAATAATAATCTTGATGTCTGGTGTCATAGATAGTATAACATTTTAACATGAGATTATTTTGTTAATCTGAAAATCGAATTAATAGAAAAAGAATTCTATGTTTCCAAATAGGGATGTATTGGATGAGAAAGCTTGAAAAAGAATAAGTATATTAAACTTTCTTTAGCAAAAAAAGTCATTTTTGTTCTATTGATACTATTTATCATGCATTGTTGTGTATCATTTTCTTTTATTAATATTTAACGATATTGGAATCACTTCTATTTTAATTATGAGTAGATTGAAGATAAACCAAAATTAAGTTACGATTAATACGAGTTTTTGTTAATAATTATCTATCTCAGTTCAGCTTGTCGATATCAGATACCAGCAAAACAATAGAGAAATGCCATTGAAATAAGTGACTCAATGATGTCACGCAATCGAAAAGAGTTTCAATCAAAGACTACTAAGGTTGTTTTTCATAGCGTGAGTGTGGGTATGAGTGAAGAGAAGATTTATACCTGCGCACCTATACTGTTAATGAACGTTGTCTTTACGAATATAGGCTTACTATTCCACTGTTTAAAACAGAAAAATATCCTTAATTAAGCTTGATCAGTAGCGGAATTGTATATATTTATCGAGTCATCATAAGTTTCGGGACATCCTGCACATATCCCAATATAGTATGCTCCTGAGTAAGGAAAGAAATAATATTTTGAAAACTTCTTTTGAATGCGATACTTGCCGATTGCTGTTGGTTTTGCGACAACACTGGTTCCATGATAATGTAAAATGACAGAGACCATAGGGACACAAAGGTGCTCATCATATATCTATCATGAAATTCTATCAATATGTCCTTTAGAAAATATTTTTGTGGGTTTGGACCACTTATACTTACGCAGAAAAATGGCTCTGAGATATTGTAAAATATCGGGCATCAGAGGCGCACAATATCAGCTGTGATGACCAATTATATGAATTTAGACAGTTCTTCACTCTCAAACTCACGAAACATCTACTATAACATGATGTATCGCACACAAGTTTATTGGGCTTTAGATGCTCTATCAATTGATATATGACACTCGATTTGATTATTTTAATTGTTACTTAAATAGTCAATAAAACATGGCTAAGGATCATTGAAAACATTTAGCTATCGTAATATTGATTGGGTATGTAAGAAAAAGTTATATATTTTCTATGGCACGACAAAATGATTTCACAAAAGGTCAGTCAGAAATCACGTGGATTATGTTAAACACGTGCTCGCATGCTCAAATTTCGTCGTTTCTCTTGTTTTTCCTTTTCTCTCTCATGCATTAGTCATTTTACTATTTTATGTTCTTCTTATATTAATAGTGATCATTCTATTATTTTGTTTGAATATTATATCTTAATGAATTCTTTTGATACTTGTTCTGGTCGCCTTGCATCTTAGTTATGTAGGAATTTACTGGGAACCACAAACGAATCATTGGATATTTTTCTCTCTTCAATGATTACTTCATGTATTTATCCAGAATCTTCGTGTACTCTCGTTCAATTAATCGTATTCTTGTATGTGTTGTTTTATCTGAATGCAAAATATTAGTCCTATTTCTATTTCATTTTAACATTTAATATTATCAACATTATATTATTTTATTTCATTATTTATTAAGTTAAAAATCTTCAATACCGAAACAAAGTAATTTCGTTGTAACAGCAACCACAAATTATTATAAGAAAAAAATGAATGCTATTTACAAAGTCAAGACGCTTCAATGCTGATACATGTAATAACACAATGATGTATTTGCAGTTGCTCAGTTCGTCAATAAATCACAACTTAGCATCGTACATATTGCTTAAGATGGTGACATGATCAGTTTAATTTGTTAACTAAATTAAATAGCAATCACCGTAATAATGAAGTGCAGAGATTATTTAATGAAGCATCAGAATTAATCTATTAAAATATAGTAATTATATTGAATAGTTTCTTTACCAAATAATCATCACTACTTATGAAGCACCATTCTAAACAAATTACGTTCTGTCAATTTTTTCTCATTTATTTAATGTAGACGTCCACTAATCACACGTAGCATTAAAAACAAATTTAAACATTGGTATGACTGAAAAATATCTTATAATTTGTACAATTCAACTGAAGTGTGTTCAATATAGCATATTAGTAATCACGCGATAACCAAAGATTATTTGAAAACAGAAATACCTGCAAAATGGTTTGTGACATGGTTCTTAATTTTGATACCAGTGTTCCATAATATTTAATCGGTCGATTGTTTATCAGTAAATTTGTTATAATCCTATTTACTAACTTAATTATCAATGTTGTCATCAGTTATCTATTTTGAGCAGATATAGAATCATGCCTCAGTAATGTTTATATGACTCAAGAACGAATAACCGAGCTATTTCCATAAAGCGGAGCATTATGAACGATTTATGTAATAAATGAACATTTAAGCTAACATTTTTATCCAAACAACAACTTATAAAAAGGTATCACAAATGATCAGTGAATCAGATCAGATATTAAAATCTGATTGTTCTTATAAGTTTAACAGATAATATAATTATATATCGAAGAACGACATCTAATAAACAATGCAATACAATGTTTTGCACAAATGTAGTCATCATTATTGCATAAAATCATAGATCTTTTCCAGACAATACATACAATGAGGCATTTGCAAGTACATAATGAACAAAATAACAAAGAAGTATTGAAAGAAACATACATTCACACACGCGCTTGAATTTATCTGAACCATGAACAAGAAATTATTTTATCGTGAATATTAAGAAAATTCAGATTAATATGAACATTTATTGAATAAACATCAATTTGATGAGACATATGTTATTTTTGAGATTTTGAAATCGTCAACTCAAAAAGAAATTAATCTTTTATCTCCCGGAATTGATTCAACCACGGAAATAGTTTATGCAGATGCTGATTATGACACTCATATGATTAAATTTAGGCGAGTTCATTCAATCGTGGAGATGTAGAAGGAGTCTTAAATGACCCATCCATCTTGAATGATATTAAAATTGAACTTATTGTCAATTTGATTTTTTTTACATTTTTTCGCAGCTATGCTGTTATTTTGTCTGTATAAAGTTGGAAACCTACTTATAGTGAATTATTGTTTTTGAAAAGCGAATCATTTCGAGGGATGACATATAGTGCAAGACTTGTAATTGAGACTATTTCATTGAGACTGATTCCGATTCGAAATCATCCATTTCTATTGTTAAAGTCTTACCCAGAAGGAAGGACATAACAGGCACTGCAGGTTTCTATCTTTTATGGATAAGAATTCATTTGAAAATGGTCGTGGAATTTTTTTCGGTTGGTATAAATTCTAACAAAGTTTTTAGCATAGAGATTGTGTTATTTATGACTTTATATCGAGATTAAAATAATACAAGAAACACAATTTTTCATATTACTCACTATGAATGGGTCACAAAATGACTTAAGTTGTAATAGCATATATCAACTTCACAAACACCAGAAAAATAAGTCTATAGATAAAACAACAAAGAAAACAAAACAGACTTTTTCACCTTTTGAGAAAAAACACCGTTTTTCAACTCATATTTTAGCCAAAGAATGATGAAAAGATGTTTAATTTTTTATGAAGTCGTAGCTTATTGAAGGTTGTACATAATATTTGGAAACCGTCTCAGCCCGATGCTCTATTACTTCAAATACCGGGTGGCCCAAAAGTAACCTAACACAGAATTTTTCACTTTTTTTCTTTGTACACCGTCTGTTGGATCTCATATTTATATCACATATACTAGCTGATATAACTCAAAGATGCAGCATATGATCAGTACCTAGATGCAGTAATTTGTTCAAAAGTGAACAAATACACCTCAGTCAAAATTAAGGTAAGAAGTCTGAGTCCTAACAAAACGTTTATTAAAGCAATAAAACTAGAAAATGACATACACAATAATACATAAATTTACTTCTGAAATATTTTTAACAATGAAGTTTTTCACAAAAATTGCTCAATGTGTCCACCTTCTAAATCTTTGCAAAGCTGAAATCGCTCAGGTACTACTAATTGATACGCTCGTCGATATAATTCGATTGATAAGTTTCGTATTTCTGTAATAATAGAATCCTTGAGTACTCGAAGAGTTCGAGGTTTTATCGCATATACACGATCTTTGATTAAACCCCATAAAAAGAAGTCAGTTGGAGTCAAATCTGGAGATCGTGGTGGCCAGTCAATTGGTCTATGTCGACCGATCCACCGATTAGGAAACTTTTTATCTAAGAAGTCTCGAATAGACTGAGCGTAATGAGGTGGAGCTCCATCGTGCATATAGAATATTTTTGCTAAAGGATGTGGGTGTAGGTGTGGGAAAAGAAGATTTCAACCCACACCCACGCGAAAGTTTTTAAATGAACGTCGTAGTAACAGAAAAAAGTGCTTTTCGAATTTCAACTTGAAATTTTGTCATAGAGACAGGTCTTAGCAAGGTTAATTTATTGTTACAAAATCAATTCTTTTGTTTTGCTCCTATCCTAAAATAAGATCATCAAAATAGCTAGTTTATATGAGTGATGGAAAAGACGCACTATTACCATATCTATTTCTTTTAAGATAGGAATAGCGATAGAGATTTGAAACATATATAATGAACATAATTTTGACTCAAAAACGATTTGTCAGTTCGAAGACTTTCACGTTCACGAGATATTTAATTTCTTCAAACAACGATCAACGGCTTACTATAGAAGGACACGGCCATCGAGTCTACTCGGTCTTTGTCATAAAGTGAATTCAAATGATGTCTGATAGTTGGATAGGTTCCCTAAGTAAGATCAAACGATGGGTGTAGGTGTGGGTGTCTAATGAACAACGCAAACATACGTACACTTATATTCACACCTACACCCACACCCAAATCATGTACGAAAACATTCATCACATAAATTATATGAACTTCATAAATGTTGTGATGATGAAAATAAATCAACTCGATATATTTTGTAATTAACCAACGAATATATAGGGTGTTAAAAAACCTTTACGCCCCCCCCCCCCTTAGCGACATAATGAATCAATGATATAATCAACTATTTTATACCAGATTAAAGCCCGTCAAAAACTGCGTCTAATGGTCTAATTAAAGTAAACAGTAGATAGGCAATTATCAAAATATTTTGGACACATATGAAAATGTCGTAAATTATACAATTTCGAGTCTAGCAAAAAACTATCGTACCACTCATCGAATCAAATTGTGGATCATAGAATTTCCAATTTATTAGCAATATAAAATGCTCACAAATAAGCGTTTATGACAAAGTTCAGAAATTTGTATGTCCTCCTCCAGCAGCTTTGAGAGCATCAAATCTTTTTCTCATTGAACACAGCAGATCAATAAAAAGATCCGTATCATTTTCGAGATCCTTGAGTGTATTCTCAACGTTAGTTTTGAGAACATCATAATTATATCTGTTTTGACGATCTTCACTTGACATTAATTCTTCAACTTTATCTTTGATAATTGCACCAATATTTTCTGCTGGATTCATATCAGGACTATTGCCAGGCCAAATCGAATTCCCCCAGAACTTCATCCCCTCATCTTCCAAAAGATGTTGTGTTGCATTGGCCTTCATACAGGATGCCTTATCATGAAGAAATATAACCTCATCTGTGTCAAGAACATTGGCTGGATCACGAAGAAATGGAATTACATGTCGTTGTAAAATAATTTCACGAAAATAGGCTCCATCCCAGGATTATCCATGTTCCTTCAGAACCCAAAGAAGCCTCTTTGCAGTAAACATAATAAAAATTCCGATGCATTTCGCATCCTGAACCATTTCACGATACCTTTCATCGATGCTGATATCTTCGATATTTTTTGCCAAAATTCTGTCATTTTGGTGGTTTGATTTTCTTACCACATAAATATAAAATTCGTCCGAAGGTGCGACATGCAGAAAATCTTCTTCAGTCCAATCAGCAACAAAGTTTGCAAGCCATTTGCGA